>JANAVB010040892.1:0-30557 GCA_029216955.1 Iris pallida | reverse complement strand
TTGGATGCAACAGGCACCTTCTGCCTGCCTCAGAAGCCCTACTCCGACTTTTGGATGTAACAGTCACCTTCAAGTGCATCAATGAAAACAACGCGTCGCATCTTCACCCTCGGGAGCATCTCATCAACAGAATGTGCTCGAGCAAACAAGTTCATTTCGGAGGACGTGAGAGAACGAGAAGCAAACCCTCTCCATGCCACTATTTAGGCCGGGCAAATCAAACCCATGCGCCAAGTGGCCGGCTCTCCGAATCCCGTGCTATGAATTTGCATTAATGGTAATGAACCTGACGCTTCGAATTCAGCCAAGTCAAAAAACGGCTATTCAAAGCACTCGAAGAACGTAACAGTCGGGCCCATAAAGACGGGTCATGCAAAGCGGATGCGCCGGCCAGACCGCGCATCATACTGATGCGTCCATCAGCACCAAGCGCCATACGAGGATGCGCCCCATGCGTCCCCATGCGCCCAGTGGAACGCCGATCGATGCGCCCACTCAACAGCCCATCACCTGTCAAGAACATTAAATGCTGAAGTCTGACAAAGTTGGCAGTACGTCCCCCGAGGACTGAAAAGTTGACAGCTTTTTCAGAAGAAGAAGCGTCGCCGACGTCAGCATCATCATTGCTCCCCTCCGGCGGTTATAAGCCACGTGGCCGCCCAACCATTCGCATGCGCCCCCCGCAGCCATGCGCCTAAATCTCTGCATGCGTCTCAAAAGCCGTGCGCCTCAGACTTTTCTCTGATCCCTAAAGACAGAAGTAAAGTCACTGCTGAAGCCCCGCATGCGCCTCAAAAGCCATGCGCCCTGACTGGTTCGTGACTCCTAAAGGTTACGAGCCAAAGTCTCCTCATGCGCCCAATCTCAGGTGCATCCTATCAGATCACTCTCCACCAAATCCGAGATCTTCGAGCCATGGACCTACGATATGCGTCCTTTGACTTGATTCAGCCTATGAAAGGGTGCTAATCACCCAAGATCTCAGCAACTGAAAGATCCTCTCCATTGCTACGTGTCAGCTCGGCCGCAGCTCACAAAGGCAACAGGAAGGGTTCAACTTCTCAATCAGAGCGCATCGTCCATGCGCCTCCATCAGCAATCACCACGTGGCGTCCCCGCGTACAGGCGCATCCTACATATGCGCATGAGCAGCCAGCCTGCAAAGCTATAATAGAGAGATCATTTCCTTCTTACACACACACATCACACAACCACCGAGATACATACACAGAGAGGCAGATACAGACACTCAACGTCTACTTCCTCTCCGCAAGCTCCAGCACCCATAACAACTCAGACCTTCAGAGAATCGAGAACCGTCGTCAGATCGTCAACGGAGTCAACGCATTACCACTCGCTCCATCGGCACAAGGGACCCAGATAAACAAAAGTGTACTCCTAGGACTACGTCTAAGTCCTATATTGTAACACTGTTCTGTTTGTAATTGAAATTTAATCAAAAGATTTTAATGGCAAACAGATGCCCAACAAGGGCTCTTTCCAGGGGAAGCAAGCCGCTGTTGATAAGTCTGTCCTTGCCGCCTTCAATCAGCCTCCCTCTGTGGCAGGTGTTTGCCACAACTGTGGTGACTCAGGACATTACATCAGATTTTGTCCAAAATCCCTGCACATTCAGTCAAGTGATCGTGGACGGGGCCACGGCGGACGTCGTGGTGGTAGAGGCGGTTTTGCTGGTAGAAGGAGAAATTATTCTGGTGGACACAAAGCTAATCTGGCGGAGGAAGGGGGCGACAATCACCTGGCTAAGTTAACCCCTCTTGAGAAGGAGTTTCTCGCAAAGTTACGCAGAACGAAGCTGGGTTCGGACGGCAGTCATGGGACGTCATCTACCTCGGGGGACCACATCACTTGCTTTGCCCAAACCGGCACAGGTATACCTGCGCGTGCTCTTGCGACAGCTGTCCACCAACCAGGTTGGATTATGGACTCTGGGGCATCTCGCCATGTCACGGGGTCCCGCGGTGAGTTCCAGGACTATACTCACCTACCGACGTCGGAGAGCATTCAGACTGCTGATGGTAACTCCAGCCCTGTCATGGGTAAAGGCACTGTCGCATGCACCCCTTCTCTCACTCTCACCAATGTCTTACATGCTCCGTCTTTTCCTGTCAATCTTCTTTCTATTAGTGCCATTATCCTTGATCTTAACTGTACTGTTTCCTTTGACATTCCTACGGTGACTTTTCAGGAGAAGGGGACAGGACGACGACTAGGGACTGGCACATGGCATAAGGGGCTGTGGTATTTGGACAGGACTGGACAAAGCTTTGTCATCTCTGGTAGCAGACACACCACCGGAAGATTCACGGCGCAGTGTAGAAGATGAATTGCTACTCCACTACCAGCGTGTCGGTCATTCTTCTTTTAAAATTATTAGTCGAATGTATCCGTCCTTATACCAAAGGGCTAATACAGAGAAGCTATTTTGTCATGCTTGTGAGTTGGGTAAATATACCAGAAGCACGTATGTGAGTTCAGGTAGTAGAAGTTCGGCTGCTTTTGATATGATACATTCAGACGTATGGGGCCCTTGTCCTACAACCGGTATTAACGGTTTTCGATGGTTCGTCACTTTTATTGATTGTTATACTCGCGTGACATGGGTGTACCTTATGAAGAATAAAAGTAACGTCTTTGAGGCGTTTCGAGACTTTCATCGCCGGATAGAAACTCAATATGGCACTAAAGTTAAGTGCTTACGGTCTGACAATAGGACGGAGTATACCAATAGGAAGGTTGCTGAGTATTTATCCACTCATGGCATACTACACCAAACTTCCTGTGCCTATACACCGGCACAAAATGGTATGGCCGAACGGAAGAACAGACACCTGCTGGAGGTCGCACGGACGATGATGCTGGCTATGAATGTTCCGAAACACTTATGGGGGCAGGCGGTGTTAACGACATCTTATCTCATCAACAGAATGCCATCTCAGGTATTGGATTGGAAGACACCGCTGGAGATGCTTACTGGTGCAACCACGTACACTGTTCCTCTGAAAGTATTTGGGTGTGTATGTTTTGTCCAAGATAATAGGCCAGGAGTTGGCAAACTGGATCCTAGAGCGGTTAAATGTGTCTTTGTCGGGTACACGGCAACTCAGAAGGGATACGCATGTTGGAGCCCAGTTGAGCGGAAGATGTTTGTAAGCATGGACGTTACATTCAGAGAACTGGAACCATATTATGGTTCGGATGACGGTTCGGCGTTTGGTGACACACCTAACATAGAGGGTGTTAGATGTGAGGGGGAGAAATTAAGCCCGTCGGATCGGTCCCATGCCCGGTCGTAGAAAACTGGACGAAAGGGGGAAAAAGCAATGACTCCGATACAGAAGATGAAGAAGATATATATGTTAAACAGGGGGAGCAGCAGACAATGAAAAAGGAACAGGGGGAGCAGCAGACAATAGAAAAGGAGCTCCAAGTCTACAGAAGGAGACAGCAGAAGTCCAGTACTGTGCCTGTACCGTGCCCCATGCCCTCTGTACCAAGTTCCTCGTCTACTCCTGCTCCAACTCTTGAAGATGTTGCCCCCGCACAGAATCAATCTGATTCTGATGCGGATCTCTCTGACTCTGATGGTATGATCTCTCCACCACCTATTGCTCCCTTAAGGAGATCTTCTCGTATCAATGCGGGTAAGGCTCCTAGTCGTTTTGATGATTATGAACATGATATTGCCAACTACCTGTCTTATTCTAACATTTCTTCGAATTATCGAGCCTTCCTTGCATCATTAGACTCTACTTCGTTGCCCAAAAGTTGGCAGGAAGCAAAGAAAGATCCAAGGTGGAAAGCTGCAATGATGGAAGAACTTGGGGCACTGAAAAAAATAAGACGTGGGAGCTGGTTCCATTACCCAAAGGGAAGAAAACTGTGAGATGTAAATGGGTGTACACAGTAAAGGAGACGTCAGAAGGAAAGGTGGAACGATACAAGGCGAGGTTGGTTGCAAAGGGATACACACAATCATATGGCATTGACTATGATGAGACGTTTGCTCCAGTAGCGAAAATGAGCACCGTAAGAACTCTGGTCTCCATTGCAGCAAACTATGGGTGGAAGCTATACCAATTAGATGTGAAGAATGCCTTTCTCCATGGGGACCTACAAGAAGAAGTGTACATGGAACTCCCGCCAGAGTGCTATGCTACAGAATCAGACGGAGGGACGTCGTATGGAAAAATGTGCAAACTAAAGAAGTCGCTATATGGGCTCAAGCAATCTCCTCGAGCCTGGTTTGACAGATTCAGAAAGGCTGTTACAGGCATGGGATACCATCAAGCAAATGCAGATCATACGGTCTTTCTTCAGCATGCACGAGGCCACATCACTATACTTGCTGTATATGTGGATGATATAGTAATCACAGGTAATGATGAAGCCGAGATCGCTAAGCTGAAGTCAAAACTCGCAAAGAAGTTTGAAGTGAAGGATCTAGGAGCGATGAGATACTTTCTAGGTATCGAGGTGTGTGAAGGCGAACAAGAAATTGTTCTCTCACAGAGAAAATACACACTAGATCTGCTGAAGGAGACAGAGATGCTGGGATGCAAAGCAGCAGTCACCCCAATTGACCAGAAGTGCAAGTTGGGAGCAGAAGCAGGAGAGCCAGTTGATCGTGAAAGATATCAACGACTTGTAGGGAGATTGATTTATCTGGGACACACTCGTCCTGATATCTCATTTGCGGTGAGTGTAGTAAGTCGCTACATGCATGATCCAAGAACGGGTCATATGGATGCGGTGTTTTAGATCTTGAGATATCTGAAAGGGACGCCGGAAAAAAGGGTTATGGTTCAAGAAGAATGGATGTATAGAAGTTGAGGGATACTGCGATGCAGACTGGGCAAGCTGCATAGACGATAGAAGGTCTACCACGGGATATTGTGTCTTTGTAGGAGGAAACTTCGTCTCATGGAGAAGCAAGAAACAGTCTGTGGTAGCACGGTCTACAGCTGAAGCAGAATACAGAGCAATGGCTTTAGGAGTGTCGGAGTTGCTGTGGGTAAAAGCGTTGCTGACAGAGTTGAAGCTGGACAAGGGAGCACCGTTACGTCTTCTGAGCGATAGTCAAGCTGCAATAAGTATAGCTAACAATCTAGTTCAGCACGACAAAACGAAGCACATCGAGATCGATCGATTCTTCATCAAAGAGAAGCTGGAACAAGGGATACTGAAGATTGATCACGTTCGCTCAGAAGAACAATTGACAGACTGTCTGACTAAGGGTCTTAGTTCATTAAGTCTGTCGAAGCTATGTAACAAGATGGAAATGATTAATATCTATCGCCCATCTTGAGGGGGAGTGTTGAGAACTAATAAGGGATTTAGTCCCACATTGAAAAATGTAATATGAAGAGGAGCTAGACTCCCTATAAGTAGTGGAGTAGCCAATCAATAAAATATAACAATTATTCTCTACAAATTTAAAACATATGAGTCCGGGTGAGAGCTCATAAAGTCATATTCCTATTTTTCCCGACATACTATGGTACATGAAAGTAATTGTAGCTATGCTATCCGGTTTTTATGTTAAGACATTGGTTCTTCTAATCTCCATTATTTTTACTGGAACAATTATTTAAGACCTTTGAGTCAATCTTCCTTGGTATTGGCATTGGCATTTTGCAGGTAGTCTTGGACAAATTTTCTGGTCGTTCTCGTGGATTTGGCTTTGTCACTTTTGATAATAAGAAGGCAATGGAGGACGCTATCGATGATATGCATGGGATGAGTCTGGATGGTCAATCTATAACTGTAGATAAGGCCCAGCCTCAAGGGTCCAGAGAACGTGAGGACCGTGGGCCTGACCATGAGCGAGGTCGTGATCGTGGTCGTGACTATGGTCGTGGGGGAAGAGGAGGAGGTGGTGGTGGTGGTGGAGATAGCTTCAAGTGCGGTAAGCCTGGTCATTTTGCTAGGGAGTGCCCCTCTGGTGATGGGGGAAGAGATGATAGGTATGGTGGCAGGACGATAGGTATGGTGGAGGTGTGGCAGCCGTCATGGACCTGACCGCAATAGTGACCGGTATGGGAATGGACGCAGCAGAGACGGTGGAAGTCGACACGGAGGTGACCGATATGATCGTGACTGCTCTGGACCATATGAACGTAGTGAACGAGGTGGAGGGTACCGTTCCTGAAAAGGTGCTCCCGTACCAGGTGTTGGACAATTTTTTTAACATAATTATTACATGATTTATTTTCTGTCTACAGTTCATTAATTTTCTGTCTTCATTTTGCTGCTGCAGCCGTGGAGCAGAAGCAGTAAGAATCTGAAGCCTACTAAGTGTAAACCTTGAAACCGTCTTTGTTGAGATTTGGGTGGGCACTACTGGTTAAGTTCTAGACTGTTGTCTCAGACCTATGTGATGAATCTGGTTTTTAGCTTGCTTGACAACTTCCCAGGGTTCTGTTATTCTGATCTTGGTAATCATTATTAATGCTGGATTTTGGATTTATTTTGCTACTAATACTACAGTGTGGTCTATAATTCTTGCTTATGTCATATATTTGGATGCCATGAAGATCTAGATTACCAGAGTAATTCGTCTAGACCATTGTGAATCGGGTTTGCTTGATTTTTGCCGCTTTGAACTGTCATTGATAACTGTTGAGAAAAGACATGCATCGACTTTTGTTGCTTTGCAGGATTTTTTCTCTCAAGCTTTTACATTTCTCTAAATTATAAACTCTTATTCCTTGTTTTCCGAATGATGATTGTTTTCAAACTTTTGGCAGGCTATAATTTGGCCTTTGTGATATTTCTTCATGCTTGGACGTGGAAGTCTAGAAACTCTTCATCTGCTTGGGCATGGTTCTTGCCCATTAGACATCTGTTTGGCAGAGCAGTAAACACCTACGATGTTAGACATGGACCGCTCTGGTTCGGCACTATCGCTTGATCAAATGTGCTTTTTTGTTCCTATGTCAGTTTGTGCCGGGATATAGCTTCATCAGTTATGGGTTGTCCTTCGCTTGTGCCCGTTTTCTTTAGAGAAGATATGATGTTCCAGTTGTCTTAGACTCTGAGACTACAGTGCCTAGTTCTTATCGACAGACTTTGCGAGTGATCATAGACCCAAATTGGCTTATATAGTTCCTGCTTGTTGAACAATGATGATCGTAAGTCCCCAACGGAGATTGTCACTTTCTATCTCAGCCTGGAAACTGGTGATTTATGCGACAAATCAATTGTTCGTAGATATGGGCAGTTTTGACACCTGTTCTTCTTGCAAGAGATTTTTTTCTTCAGCCATTGTCCCGAACATCATGCACAGTCTTTCTGTTTGTTTGTTGCACCACGATATGATCCTATGATTGCCATGTTCTAAGTTGCAGCTGTTGGAGTTCCTGTGTGATAGTTGCAGACACTGGCAATTTTTCATATTTGAAATATTGTTGATGTATAAGTTAGCCTTCTAGTGTACAGTGATGCAGTCATTTGTCAAATTTGTTTGTACTGTATAGATCCATATGGTCTGAACTCTGTCCAACTCTGAAAATCTGCATCTAGTTTGAGAACTTCAGGTCGTTTTAGATTTCCTTTGATGAAGTTCTCTTGGCCTTGATGTTCTGTAACATTTTATGATTAAACTCGGATTGTTTGTGGTATGTATGTTTGCTTATGGTCTTGGAAAAATATGCGTTTTTTTTTTCCTTTTCCTTTCTTTTTCTTCCTGCTTTTCCAAAGGTGTTATATTTGCCATTACCTGTGTATACTAAGTTGTTCAATCATTTGCTCTTCAGCGGACGAGGGTCTCCTGTTACAGAAAATTTGTTCCTACAGTAATTTTTTTTAACGAAATTGTCTACAAAATGAGAAGTTTGGAAAATTTTCAAATGAAGTTTCCGTAAGACCTCTGGCGAAGGTTGGACATGTTCAATTTCTGTCCGTCTTTCTAGCAGAAATATTATTTTTGGTCGGAAATAGTGTTTTCGGTTTGTTTGTGGGTTTTTTGGTTTGGTTTTATTTTGTTTTGTTGGTTTGTCTTAGTTTGGTTTGGTTTAATCTTCTAGTTTGGTTTTTTAGTTTGATTTAATCTATTAGTTAATTTATTATCTATACTAATATGGATAATAACTAAATTTATTAGTTAATATCAAATTATATTTGGCATGTACAATTGCATTTCTTGAGAGGAAAAAATAGTTCCGAAGAATACTAATAAATATATACAAATTAAATATCACAATTCTATATAAATCATTGTGTAGAAGTTCATATTTTTCAAGGATTCTTACAATACTCTCTCTCTCTCTCTCTCTCTCTATATATATATATATATATATATATATATATATATATTCAAACGATCCACTACTATATATATATTTTTATATATATATATATATATATATATATATATATATATATATATATATATATATATATATATATTCAAACGATCCACTACTATATATATATATATATATATATATATATATATATATATATATATATATAGTATATATATATATATATATATATATATATATATATATATATATATATATATATATATATATATATATATATATATATAGTAGTGGATCGTTTGAATATATATATATATATATATATATATATATATATATATATATATATATATAAAATTCAAACGATCCACTACTAAAATCTGCTCTATTAGCGACGTAATTTAACGACGTTAGTGAAAACGTCGCTAAATTTTGCAAATTAGCGACGTTTACGTAAAACGTCGCTAATCGTCGCTATTAGCGACGAAATAGCGACGTGCTAGCGACGTATATTAATTAAATGAGCTTTTTGTCGCTAAACGTCGCCATTATGTCGCTAATTTTTAATTAAAATCCTCCCCGATTCATTTTCTCCCATTTTCACTCTCTTACTCTCTCTCCTCACTTTCCCCTCCGGCACGGTGGACTCTCATCCCTCTCCGGTACGTAACTCCCCTCTCTCTCTCTCTATTTTGGTTGTGGGTGGTTGGGGGGGGTGCAAGTGGCTCGGGGGGAGGGGCAGGGGGGTGCGGGTGGTTGGGGTGGGGGGGGGGGGGGGGGGGGTGGCTGGGGGGGGAAGGGCAGGGGGATACGGGTGGTTGGGTGGTGAGTGGGGGGGCTGGGGGGGGAGGGGCAGGAGGGGTGAGGGCGGTTGGGGGTGAGGAGGGGAGGCTGGGGGGGGAGGGTTAGGGTTAGGGTTCGGGTTAGGGTTAGGGGTGGTGGGGGTGGGAAAGGGGCAGGGGGGTGATCAGGGGGGCTGGGGGGGGGGGGGGGGGGGTGTTCGGGTTAGGGGTGGTGGGGGGAAACTATTTTCCTTTAAGCAACCCATAATGCATAAATGTGTTGTCTATGTAATTGAAGTTGTTAGAAAATTTTATTGTACCCTGTCGATTCATGAGATGAAGAACATAAATTAAATTGATTGCGGAAGCGTACCTGAATCCATTGTCTTTGCTTGACGAATCTTGAAGCAAACGTCTCTTTATGGGGTTTGATCTTCTAACCCACTACGGCCCTTAATAACAAAGTTGAAATCTTTGTTCCTCTCTTTGTTGATGGGGATACAGAAGAGAATAGAGAAACCCTCTCTTTTGTGGCCGTATAAGTTGGGGACCATAACCCTAATGAATACACATATATATAGATATGTGTGTTGTGATATTTCTAATTTGGCCCCTCATCAAATTAGAATTATCTCCGGTATCTACACATTAATTCTATGACAATTATACCCTTAAGCCAATTTCCAAATAGACTACTTTAATTTGGCTTAATCATTTAGATAGCCCAAACACAATTAATTTTACATGTGTGGCCCCATAATTATTGAATAATTTCAACAATCTCCCACTGGGCCACATATGTAACCTTATAATTGTGTTAACCTTAGTGAGCTCATAAATTGCTATCTTAATCCTTAGGGTATATCCGGACAATCTCGTCCATTAACCATATCAACAATGATCAAAGCGGCCTTCGTCACATATAGCGTAACTAAACCATCAATGGTCACATATACCAATATAGCTAAACAACATAGATCAATCATGGATGCGTAGCATAAAAATTACACGCAATGTGATCAATACATGTCTATTTCCAACTGGTCCTCCTTAACTTTAATGAGATCAATACTTTAACATAATGAACTGAATTTCCATATATCTGATCAGATAAATATCCAAAATACTTTAATAGACAAATGTGTCCAAAACCAAATAGCACCCAAATACATAAAATACAAACTTCCACTGTATTGCCATATTCTTAATTAACACCCATATGAGCAATATGCTCATGAAAGACCCTGGGTGATAATGCTTTTGTGAGCGGATCCGCTAACATGGAGTTTGTCCTAATGTGCTATATGGACACTTTTACCATTCTGAATTCTTTCCTTCACAACTAGAAATTTTATGTCAACATCCTTTGACTTATACAAGTTCTTGTTGTTATTAGAATACAGTACTGGTGATTTATTGTCACACCATAATTTATTTGGTCTTTCAACACCGTACTGTTGGCGCAGCCTTGTGACAAAATTTCGCAACCATATTCCCTGAATAAATGCCCCACAGCATGTTATAAATCTTGCTGCCATGGTGGAAGAAATTATGAGTGCATGTTTGACACTCATCCAAAATATATCTCCATTAGTCAGCATAACCTGATGTGGATCTCCTGCTGTGTTGGCATCCAACAAAATCAGAGTCGGAATACCTTATGATCTCCAGAATTATCCGATCTCCTACAAAGAGCATATAATTTCTTGTTCTCTATTAATTACTTAAGTAATTTGGCTGCTACCCAATGATCCATCCATATATGCTTAAATATCTGCCTAACATCCGAATTATGTATGCAATATCTTGACGCGTACATACTTGTGCATACATTAGACTCCCTACAACTGATCATGAAGGAAAAATCTATTATATTTTCTTAATTTTAATGCTAACCTTAGGACACTTGATTGAAACCGAATTTGTCTCCTTTAACGAGAGGTGTCACCTGGTTTGCATTGGATACTTTAATCAATATACAAAATCAGAAAATTATTCCTACTCCCACTGAACTTGTGATACACACAATCTTCAACAGTGTTTATCTCAAAACCAAACGAGATAATCACTTGGTAAAACTTTAAGTACCTTCGACGAGAATCCTGCTTGAGTCCATGAATAGATTTTGTCAATATGCAAACCATATTATTTGGGTCTTTCGACATAAAATTTTCTGCATACACCATAAATTATATTGGGAAACACAATTTTGACATCCATTTAATGTAACTCAAGATCAAAATGTACAATAAGTGCTGTGGTTGTTTTAAAAGAGTCTTTCAAAGATATCGAAGAGAAAGCCTCTTTAAAATCAATCGTTGACTTTTGAGTAAAGTCACTAGCTGCAATACGTACTTTATACCTCTCCACATCATCCTTTCGAATCTTTCTTGGTTTTAAATGTCAATTTTCAACCAATGAACTTCGTATCTTTTGGTAATGTGACAAGTTCCTAAACTTTATTGTCTTGCATAGACTTATACTCCTTATTTATTTCCTCAATCCACTTTTAAGAGTTAGAACTTTCCATGGCCTGACGGAAGATGATTGAATCACCTTCCAATATTCCATAGTTTTTCTCACGTTCCTAGAGAAATATGACAATATTGTCCGAAATTATATTTCTCCTTTCTCTGGTGGATCATCTTAATATTACTGGTTCTTGAGGTTGTTGAGTTTGTTCCTTAGGAATAATTACCTTATCTTGAATGGGGTGCCGCTACATTGTCGTTGTTAAGGTATCTCAACAACGACTTATAGAGGTAATTCGACATTGTCTTATTGAGGCTCCGAATTCACTTCTTGATTATGACAGGTATAGAATCCTGTACATCGTCAAAAGTGATAGTAGAAATCGTAATTGATTCCTTCTCAAAGACAATGATCATGACTTTATTTCTCTCCCAAACTCAACATCCTCAAAAAAATATTATACTTCTCGTCTCAAAAAAATTACTTAGAGTGGGATCATATAATTATTAACCCCTTGATTTGTCAGCATAGCCAATAAAGTAGCTGCTTACAATTAAACTTTGGTCTGTATTTCCTTTACACATTAATATAGACAATAAAGTCTACAAAGTCAATGAAATCCAAATCTCATCAGACACAAATCATTCAACTCTATTTCTAGAGATGTGACCTAATCGCTTATGTCATAATGAGACTAAAAATATTTATTGTTAATTTTGCATTTAGTACCACATGACTCCACTTGCAAGGTTTTATTGTAAGATGCAATAGTTTTAAATGAATATAGGTTATCATAAACCTTAAGGGAACCGTTACCTATAATATTTGGATTTAAAGATAGACTAAACTTATTATTTTCAAATGAACAATGATAACCAGATTTGTCCATTAAGAAAACTGAAACTGAATTTCGTCTAAAAAACGGTACAATAAAAGTGTCTATCAAATCCAAATAATAATCGGTTCCTAAACATAACCTAAAATGTCATATTGCTTTCACTTCTACCGATTTGCTGTCACCCACATAGATGTATCTTTTACCATCAATTGGCTTCGGTAGCTCAGACAACCTTGTCTATAAACACTAATGTGGGTAGTAGCACCAGAATCTAACCACCACGTGTTTTTAGGTACTAAATCTTAATTAACCTCAGAATAGACCAAATTTAGAAATGTATATTTTTTTTATACGCCATGCGTTATACTTTGTACATTTCTTTATTATGTGTCATGTCTTATCACAAAAGAACAATCCTTAGTTTTATGTTGTTGTTTCTTTTGACCTGGACCCTTAGCAGCTACTGTATTTATTTTCTTTTTTGCCCTTAAAGATTATCCCATTAAACATGAAAATTAAAATTTTTTTATTGGCAGATATTGTAGCAACATTAACTGTAAAGAGAACAAAAAATAAATAGACAAACATGCTCTAATTAATAACCAAAGAGTAAAATATAGTCAAATAAATTCAAATAATGGTGAACCCCATCTCAAGATACCTAGTACATCATTAATATCAAGTCTTTGGACAGTGATATTAATTGCAAGTGGTACTCTTGGTGTAATGATCAAAAGTTGACAATAAGTCATGTCAAATAATAAGCCTATCTTTGGATCGGGTTATTATTCACATGTAAACCTTACAATTGTCACACATTTATCACCACAAGTATGTGTGCAATTCGGCCAAGTATTAACCTTCCTTTGGGCCGACTAATACCCGCATGAATATACACACACAAACATCCAACATCCCTCATAGACCATATACGCAAGAGAGGTCACTTTGGCGACATCTTGTTTCAATGGGTCTAGTCAGAACGTTAGACAACTATTGCTAGTTTTAAAGAAGCACCAAATTTGAATGTTGACTGAATTTTACATGACTGAATCATGTCCAAATCTTTATGTACATGCATATTTTTAAATTTAAATTAATAAATAATCAATCGATTATATTCTAACAAATATATGCATCACCAGATAATATCAAATAATTCAGAAGGATTACTTTAAATAGAATAATCTATAGAAGATCAAATAGATTACATCAAATAATCTATAAATATTATACCAAAATTGATCTACTATATCAAAAGTATGTGAATCTTGTGCATGATTTAAATCATGAATTAAATCAGCCAACCAAAGAAAGCTTCATACAGAAAACTCTTCTTTAGTTCTGTTGGTTCATTACTACATCAAAGCACCACGTGACCGAGTTGGTCTAAAGGCGGCAGATTAAGGTTCTGGTCTGAAAGGGTTTGTGGGTTCAAATCCTACTCCCAACAAAAATAATCTGCCATTAATATGGCTGAGATGGTCTAAGGCGCCAGATTAAGGTTTCTAGAAGGACGTGGGTTCAAATCCCACTCTCAAAAAATATCTTTATAATTCACCAGAGAAATAATATTATCTATCCACTTCATTCACATTATTAAACATAACTCAGCACACACATATATATAAGTCCTTGTTGAAAGACGGGACCATCAATTATGAAACATGAATCCATCAAATAATTTGATATCCATGGGATTTTGCATTATGCTAATTTTACCAAAGTAAAAAAAAACTAATCAACCATCATGCTGACAACTTTAAACAATTTTCAGCCTCTATATAAATGTAATTAGCTTGTGACTACTAACAAATTTAAACTTGAAGATCATGTGAACTCAAACAACTTCAGCCATTAAAATAATAGAAGCATAATTAATCATAGCCAAATCAATATTCCTTTTATAAAAAAAAATTGAAAAGCCAAAACCATATGAAAATCTCTTCCCGAGAAACCAAAATTAGACCGAGCCTTTATCACCTTTGCACCACAATACTCCCTGGATGATGGATTCTAGGCCGTGAATGAAGTATTGTTCTTAAAAATATAAATAATAATAATTAATGCGAACATCATACCAAAATTTAATGGCTTCCAAAAAAAAAAATCACAGTTCTAAACAACATGCAAATTAAAAGCCCTTCCAAACCATATTCCCATAAGGAACATCAGTAGGATCTTACAAGCATGCAAATTATATGCCCCAAAAAAATTCAGTTTCTAAATTTTAATAAACGAAACCCTATATTAAATTAGATCAAATGATCTAAGGTTTCTGAACACCAACAAAAGTTGAATCTAAAAACTTCAAACTCATAAATCAAACAGGATGGCTCTGATACCACTTGTTAGAAAATTTTATTATACCCTGTCGATTCATGAGATGAAGAACATAAATTAAATTGATTGCGGAAGCGTACCTAAATCCATTGTCTTTGCTTGACGGATCTTGAAGCAAACGTCTCTTTATGGGGTTTGATCTTCCAACCCGCTACGGCCCTTAATAACAAAGATGAAATCTTTGTTCCTCTCTTTGTTGATGGGGATATAGAAGTGGATAGAGAAACCCTCTCTTTTGTGGCCGTATGAGTTGGGGACCATAACCCTAATGAATACACATATATATATAGATATGTGTGTTGTGATATTTCTAATTTGGCCCCTCATCAAATTAGAATTATCTCCAGTATCTACACATTAATTCTATGACAATTATACCCTTAAGCCAATTTCCAAATAGACCACTTTAATTTGGCTTAATCATTTAGATAGTCCAAACACAATTAATTTTACATGTGTGGCCCCATAATTATTGAATAATTCCAACAGAAGTTTCAACATACTCAATATGTATTGGTAAGTGGTATTAATTAAATTCACCTAAAGAAATACAGTAATCATGCGAGCATACATTCTTATTAAGTGATCTTTCTGTTATTAAGTTATGTTAACAATTCATAATAAGAAATATAAACATATGAATACCATTTGTCAACCATGCCCAATTTTCCCTTCCTACAAAACAAGAATTAGAATGTACCATCCTACAAAATGATCATAGCAATACAACTTGACTCTATGACGGTCAATGGTGTAGTACACCAATAAGAACTAATTAATGGTATTATGTCGTCTCTTCTAGTACAGGTGGCTAGCCATATTAAAGGTAACGTAATACCGGTGCATATATAACATCTTGTAGGACCAACATATTTCTCCTAGGGAGACATGGTTCCATTGCCCTAGACGTTCTTTAAGGAATCAAATCTTCTACATAAGTTGTACATGACCAAGTGTATGAAACTAGCTATAAAGAAATAGAATGCATGATAGTGAAAACTTGTAAATGATTACATAATATAACCACCACTCGACTGTTCGTATACAACATTTTTCTTTCAGAATAATCTCAGCTGGCGACCCAACTGCCCCAAACCAAATCCACAATACTTCCCCATATAAAGGTCTAGAACAATATTACTTTAATCATAACATTATAGTCTATAATTTTTTCCGTCAACCAATAATTAAAGTATCAGTTCTTTAAATACTATCTCACTGCAGTGTAGTCTCAAATATTTATATTCAATATTGTATTTACTATTTTTATAGAAAGGATATGTACAACATAGACCTATATTTGATTGTTTTGATATCTGCAACATATACCAATGGAGGTACATGTTAGGAACTATAAGGAGTTCATTGGACTTGCAGTAGATGAACGTGGTTTTACAATTAAAGCTGATAATTCCTATTTGGCTTCAAGCTGTCGAGGACAATTGTAGGAATGCATGAATGTAGTAGAACAATTCCTATTTGGCTTCAAGCTGATAATTCCTATTCGGCTTCAAGCTGATAATTCCTATTCGTTTCAGTTTGAAGTTTATTCATATTTGCAGATATCTAGAAATGGCTATATCTATGTATCTGTGAGACCGTTCATGGATGTACAATCGTATTCGAGATGACAGGTGCGGTGTGCGAGATAAATACATCATCAGAGTAGAACAATTCCTCCAATGCGCGAAGGTGTTTCCTCAATCCATGGACGGCATGGACATTAAGTGTCCGTATGCAAAATGTCGAAACATGAAGTTTCAACCAGAATTGGATGTGACGTATCACTTATACACAAAGGGTTTCCTTTCGAATTACTACCAGTGGACCGTACACGGAGAGCTTGTACCTTTAGCATTCCAAGCGGAGCCTTATGTGGAGCCTTATGTGGAGCTTTATATGAATGTCCACAACAGAACTGGTATCGACAACGAGTACATAAAAATGGTCTTCAACACTGCGGGGCCTAGTTTCGATCCATACAATCCTGACGCAGCTGAGGAGGCACCGAATGCCGATGCCGTGAAGTTCATGGAGTTGCTGAAGAATGCAAGGACTCTTTTGTACCCTGGTTGTGAGGACCATTTGTAGTGCCCCGTCCCGCAAAGTCAATCGGAGGAATTGAAACGCTGACGGCGTTCGGACTTAGCTTGCAACGGCGACTCGAAGACATCGCTCAGGTGGGGGAGTTTCGGTGAACTTTCCTCATCTCTGCCTTCACTTAATAATTCGTGTGGTTTCAACTTGCACAAGGCTAATATAAAAGCTACGAACGCACATAGCTAAGGGAGTAATCCCGACCCCTCGGAATGATTTAGAACATGGAAAATGGTCCCACGGTCTCAATAGAAGTCGGCTCAGCGTGCTTTAAAATGACACTCGGTCCTTCATCCCGTGGCTTGGGAGAAGGAAAGTTGGTATTCGACACAAACGATGAGTTAGCCTAAGTCATAGGCGTCGCCCGTATAAATGCTCGATAAAGCATGCACGTTTCCACTGCGCAAGGCTTGGCATAGCCTTGGCTCGTCCCTTGGGTTAAGTTGTAGGCTTGAGTAAGTTAGGCAAAGTTATGCCGATCGACCTAAGTCATTCTAAGTGCCGTCCCGCTCGTTCTGCGGTTGTCAAGTCAAATAGTCCCACGATCTCAAGGCCCGTCATATAATGTATGACTTGGGTGATAGCGTCGCGTAAGACAGAAGTCAGTTACAGGCACGAGCCACGATTGGCACGATGTAAAGTTAGCCACGGTCCATGGCACTTAAGGAACACGTTTGTTCGAGTTAAGTTGGAAGGCTACGTAGTAGCCGTTCCCTCGAGTACAAAGAAGTTCGAGGCGGTCCCTCGGTTGGGAGTCTCGCGTTCCTGTCCACGTTAAGGTGTTTCGAGGCGGTCCCTCGGTTGGGAGTCTCGCGTTCCTATCCACGTTAAGTGATTTGAGGCGGTCCCTCGGTTGGGAGTCTCGCGTTCCTATCCACGTTAAGAAGTTCGAGGCGATCCCTCGGTTGGGAGTCTCGCGGTCCCGAGGCACGTTATGCCAAGTGTGATTCAGAGCACGAGTTGCTAAGTATAGTTCCGATCGTACCAACAAGTAGGCCATGCATTTACGTGAGTTTAGATGTCTCGTAGGTGCGTGGTCATTGGACACCTTGTCGACAAGGATTTCTGCCTAGACTGGTTATACGCCGGGGCACCGGGCCCAGTCGTCCTAGAAGGTAGACGTTATAGCAACGCATGCTTTTATTGCGTGGATAGTCGGGGGCTTTCCATGGGGCTAGCTACCTTGCATCGAAGGACCCGCCGCCTACCCGAGCTATGTCCGCGATGGCTTGTCATGCCAGTGGCCTTTCATATAGATAATTGGCGTGCTGAGCGGCGAATCCGCATGTACGGTGTCGGTCGTAACAAAGGAAGCGAAAGCACGGTATGCGATGTGTTGTGAAATGTGTGCTCGGTTGCACCAAAGTGTTGTGAAGCCTATGATTCGGTTATACGTAAAAGACACGTGCTTCGACACGAGATACGTTGTCGGGCTTGGGTTCTCAATACGGTTTCCACAAGTTGGGTTATACGTAATCGAGTTAAGTCTGGAAGGGCCGTAAGGCGAGTTTGGATAGTCAGGTTACGCTGCGAGGCACGACCTCGATGTTTGAGGCTCGGGCAAGTATTTGACACGACCTAGTCGTTACGTCCAAGAGTATGGTACGAAAGACAAGTATGAGTCGGTACATTGACAATGTAAACACGAGAAAGGTCTAGAGGCAAAGTATGGGTACGTTATTAGTGCAAGACACGAAGATGGTCTAAAGACACTGAATAGGCCGAGCGTCGGTCCTAAAATCGATCCTAAGGCAAGATTAGAAAGACAATCGTAAAGGGGTTTATGTTGCACAAAGTAAATGAAACGTGTAGGTTTTGTATGGGTGGGCGAGGAGCTCACTCCACCAGTACAGTGGTACTGACACCCACATAGTGTTTATGTGCAGGCACAGGTAGAAGCTCGTGGCGCGGAGCTCGCTTGGATGCGTCGAGGCACGGAGTTCCTTGGCAATTCGAAGCGTACGGTCGCATGGATTCGAAGACTTATACGGGACATAATGTATGGACATCGCCTTCCGAAGCTTCCGCTAGGATTCAAGTATTGTATCGAGAGATGAGAGAGAGCAGAGTGACTTGTAAATGAGAGAAAAGTGAGCACGAGAGACTTATAATCTTGGCCTTGTGCCCCCAATGTAACCGTTATTTCAATATCAATAAAAGAGCTTCTTTGAATAACTTGTGTTTGTTCTAAATTTTCGCTGCGTGTTCAATGTCTCTGCTCGGGACTTCTGTGCGACGACCCCGTCGCAGTCGCTGTAATCGGCCGTTATGGAACCCGCCTTGCACGAGCGCAATCTAGGCTCGTGCGGCATCACGCCTTAGCGAGGACGATCGCTCCTACGGGAGCGGGGCGTGACACCATTCACCGTTAGAGGTGATCACTCGGCTCTTGAGCATAAAGTCTGACTTTAACATGTCGTAAGTCTGCGTAAATGGCTTCAGGTTCAAAGCAACAAATGCTCGAATAAGAGACGACTTCTTGGATCTAGATTCTACGAAGAATAGCTGTTTGTGCATAAAGTCTTCAAACTACAAAGACGTCGACCCAGGCAATGACTTCTTTGGCGTCTTACGGGAGATTGTGGAACTGACATACAAATATACCATAGAACCTTGTAAGATCGTCTTGTTCAGATGTGACTGGTTCGATCTGATCCAAGTTCGAGGTTGGAGAGTTGACAAACATGGTCTTGTCGACATAAATTATCGTCGTCAATATCAAGCTTATGAGCCATTTGTTCTAGCAAGCCAGGTTCAGCTAGTTTACTTTACCAGCTATCCAAAACGAGGAGCCGGGAGATCAGATTGGTGGGCAGTCTGTAAGACTAAAGCTCGAAATACCTTCGATGTCGACGAAATAGCTTATCAGGAAGACGAATTACCTCTTATTACAAATATTATCGATGTGGACTCAATGGAAGTTCCTCATGACATGTTTCATCAATTGGAAGAGGTAGAAGTATCGGAAGAGGAAGAGGAAGTTGATAGAAGTGAAGAGGAAGAGGAAGAGGAAGAGGAAGAGGAAGAGGAAGAAAAAGAGGAACAAGATAAATTTTCAGAAGAGAATTAAATTTAGAGGAACAAGTAGTCTGGTTTGGTGATTAGTTTTGTATATACATTTGTGGCTAGGTAGCTTAGTTTCTATTTCATATTTGTATTTGTTTTAATTTTCTCTAATATTTGTTTTTTCAGATATGGCTCGATGTGGATCCTTTGGTATCAGTACTGGTAGGAGTCGACGAGTAGGACAGTCTCCATCTACCACTCCTCCTACCGGGTCCTCCTCATCCCCTCGCACTCCAGTATACACTAGCGGTCTAGTCGCCCGCAGTGGCTCCACACCCGGCTCTATCAGTTCCAGGCTAGGACCTTCTACTTCTACGCCGCCAGTACCATCGAGTATTCCAGAGGCCGACCCCACTATTGAGGAGGAGGCCGAGGCCGAGGGCGATGGCGAGGCCCACGCTGTAAGACTCGTCTCACAGTATCGATATTTATATACGGATACGTATTTTGTAGTGTATTTCGTATTTTCTTGGTTTTCGTAATGCTTTAAAATTTTTCCTAACTAATAGATTTTTCCTTGGCCGGCATACCGTCAGTATACCGGTGTATACCGACGGCATACCCTCTAGACAGATTTTCCATATTTTAGATATGTTCGATTTCAGATATTTTTATGAATAGTGTTTCTGATATTTTTGTGAATAGTATTTTGGATATTTTGATGAATAGTATTTAGATATTTTCGTGAATAGTGTAGATGTACCCTATTATCCAATGGATAATTGGTTTTGTTTGAGTGGCCATGATTGACCTAGACTTTGATATGGATCATGATCCAACGGCTAAGATTAATTCTCCCTTATATATATACCATTTCACTTTCTCTCGCCTCTCTCTTTTCATTCTCTTTACTCTCTCTTCATTTCTTTTTCCCTTCTCTCCCCCTTGGAGCTTGCCAAGAGCTTGGCCTTGAGTCCTTGGGTGTGGTGTCTAACCCCCGTAGGAGGAGGAGTAGAAGATTAGGCTTGGAGCTTAACCTAGGCAAGTACATCTTGCCAAATTCATGAACAATATTGTTTTTGTTGTTATTTTTGTTTTCCTTGGTATTAAAATGCTTAGAATTGTTCTAAACTCATTTTGTTAAGAATATTTTCTTGTGATTCTCATCTATATGTATGTTTCTAAATTTGGTTCAAACTAGATTTTGATTTTTTGTTAAAATCTAATATTGACTTAGTAGAAAACTCAGTATCAAGAGTGATACTGGTGTTACCATCATGGATCTTGGTCACATATGCATATATGAGGCCCTCACCAAGCTTTTATACATAGATTTTGAGTTTAGTGGAAATCGGAACTCGTATCGGTTCTCGAGAACCTTTTTAGAGTATTTTGAGGTATTGATCTATCAAATCTTTGAATTTGTGCAAACTAATACTCCCATGTTGTAGGGAATTAAATTTCATGCGATTTTGACTTTTGAAAATCCGAATTTCGATTTAAAACGAAGTTTTTATGGCCGAAACAAGTTTTGGAGTTTTCAAAAATCAACTTTCTGTGACGGTTCAAAAAATTCGTCGAAAATCCGCAGAAATCCGTTGGAAAATCCGAACTTGCACCACAAAACTTGCTGTGACACTTCAAAAAATCCGTCGGTAATCCGCCGGATAATCCGGTTAGGCTGTTTTTGTCTGTTTTTGCCCGTTTCTGCCCGTTTTTTTTTTTTTTCCGTTTTTGATATTTTCTTCGATTGTAATAAATTCTTAACATGATATGATGATCTTGCATAGTTAGAGAATGATTGTACACCCTATATACACTTGACACTAGCACATGTTCAATTATTTTTTTATGAAATGTACTTAGCTTTAATTATTCTTTTCCACATGCCATGATATGTCTTTTTGATAGATTCTTTCTTACAAGCTATGATAATTGTTACATGTCTTCTTTATTTACATGATAGTGGCCCGTCGTGGCGCACTCTTCTTACATGTCTTCTTTGCTTGCTAGATAGTGATCCGTCGTGGTGCACTCTTGTACATGTCTTTCTTTGCTTACATGATAGTGGCCTGTCATGGCGCACTCCCTATAGTGGCTCGTCGTAGCGTACTCCTAGCTTCTTGTTTATTATATTTTTTTTGTTGTGGCTTGTTATGGTGCACATTCTTGCTTTTGTCCAGTCTTGCATGTCCCATGTCTAGGATGGATTCTGCGGAATGCCACACCCGAAATCCAACAAGAAAATGTTAAGGACTAAACAACTAGCTTGATTACTTAGATCATTGAGAATTTTCCAGTTACCTGTTGCCTCTTTGGTCTTGGCATTATTTATATATTCTTGGAATTTGGAGCTATCTGTCATGATGAGCACACTTCCAGCGCACCGTCGAGTGTTGCAACCGGGTACATTTGTCTCCTGGGCGATGTAGCCAGTCTTAGTGGTACATTTGTCTCCCGGGCGATGTACCACTACTATAGGATACATTTGTC
Organism: Iris pallida; assembly: GCA_029216955.1. Classification (NCBI taxonomy): domain Eukaryota; kingdom Viridiplantae; phylum Streptophyta; class Magnoliopsida; order Asparagales; family Iridaceae; genus Iris; species Iris pallida. The sequence continues at coordinate 8,238 of JANAVB010040892.1, read as the reverse complement.
TCCTGGGCGATGTATCTACTATTACCATTGCTCCTTTGGCTTGGACCATTCAGGTAGTAGCAGGCAGATGCTGGACTTGGAATTCTCAGACTTGCATTTGTTAGTAATTAGGATTGTGACAACCCTAGTTAGCTAATGTATAAAGCCGTACTCATTGCTTGGCCGTGACTATTGTATAGAGTCCAGTCTAGTCTAGTTTGTCTAGACAGTGTCCGGATTTGTTTATTTTTAGTACATCTTTGTTTATGTTTTACTTTTGCCAATAAATGATTAGATACTAAAGTTCTGTTCAGGAGAAGGGTTACAATCCCGATCCTTATTTGGTTTACGGGTTGTAACTTGGGTTCCTGATTAGTTCCTAAGTCATCTAATCATTTGTCGTTCTATATAGTATCTCACATGCTCCAGTTACCTAACATGCTTACATGCTCCAGTTACCTAACATGCTCATATGCTCCAGTTACCTAACATGCTCACATGTTCCAGTTACCTAACATGCTCACATGTCCCGACTACTTAACAATGCTCACATGTCTAGTTTATCTTTCATGTTCACATGCTTCATTTTCTTACATGTACATAGTTTACATTACGTCACATATCATTTACTTTATGCTACATGTTGCTTTACTTATTGTCTTTTCTATTCTCGGGATAAGTACATTGGTAGTGCACGAGTCTCAATTTACTTTTGCTTAATTCTATCTCTATCCGTTGCTATGATTTGCGTGCTAATTTTAGTTCATAGTTTGGCTTCCTTTGTGGTACTTGTCTGACCCCACTGGTTTTGTTTGGCCAGATCTGATAGAGGAGCCCGAAGGATCTTTCGTACCTTCCACTCATTGGTGATTACCCAGAGCACCAGAGTACCTTAGTGGGTTTTCTATTTCATTCTCCCACTAGTTATGTATATTATTCTTTTGTGGCGTTTAGCCTCCGAGCACGTGTTTAGCTCGTGTTTTGGACTTGACATTTAGCCTACGGGTCAGAACATGATTTGCGTATTCTAGACTATAGCTAGAGCTTATCATGTATGACTATTACTCTTGTTAGTCTTCACTCTGTATTACTAGCTTCATGATCATTGATATATGATAGTTTGGGACGCTTTACTATTTCATATTCCACTTGATCTTACTTTTTGTACATTGTTTACTGCCTGTGATTGAGATACCTAGGATTGCTTGACCTAGGATCGACTGTTGGCTTGTAGTAGTAACCCCCATCTATATAGCTTATACGTTATTTCGGAGTACTGGAGTACTTTGGTATACGTAGCTGGCTTGGTCCGTCCCTACTTGCCAGTATTCTGGTTCTGGGCATGACATAGGTTTTAGTGGTAGCCCATGCAGGTCTAATTTATTAGATATGTGGGGGTTACTAATGTTTAAATATCTCAGTCACAATTCTCATTTATTGATATCCCTCGTATTATTCTATATCTCTGATCCTTTGACCTGATATCTGCCTTGATCGTTGATCCTTCCTGTTCTCTCGATTTAATCCTTGTGTCCTTTAACTTTCAAGGGTATGGTTCTTAATCCTTTCGATCATCTTGTTTGGATTTTGCCGATGGCAGGTCAGCATCCTTTTGTTAGGCCAGTTATGGAGGATCAGTCTCAGCATTCAGGGGCAGAGTTCAGAGTTGACCCGAGGACGGAGGTGTCAGTTCAGCCTGATCAGCCAGCAGGGTCAGTCCTGCTAGAGTCCAGCTTCACCGGCTACCCCGGCAGTCCAACAGTATATAGCACAGGTACCGGTTCAGCAACAACAGGTTAGAGCAGCAGTTTCGAGACATGGGCAGGCAGAGTTTGGTATGTTAGAGAATGTGTCACGACCCGTACCCTAGAGTTAGGGAACGAGACGTGGGTACGTCCAGCCTACGCCGCAGTGTCGGCGGTAGAACGCTGTCCTAGGTCTCATGCATTTAACAGTATAAGGCTAAACAGTTTATACTCTCCCGAATGGGGGTGACATAGCAGAATGTAAACTCAATCACATCTAAGGTAGAGCATAATGGAAGATAGATAAAACATGAAATCCAAAAAAGATACAGCAGATAGAAGTCTAAGTGTCTAAGATACACAAACCCAGAAATATATCTCAAAGCTCAAATACAGTAATCCATATAATAATACAACTTAAGACGACTGAAATAACTATCTATACAACCTCTACTGTGTCTCCTCTAGGCTAGCAGGCAATCTCTAAGCTATCTGTAAAATTTATCAACAAGTCCAGTCAGGACAGGAGCGAGTACAGTACATCTCAATAAATCATAACAGGCTAGAAAATATAAACACGCTAGAGAGTAAGATACAGGAAACTGAAGAACAACATGATGTAAAAGAGAGAGACTGTAAGTAAATAGCTACAATATATAGAGAACTATCAGTGACTAGTGATTCAGAGCACAAGATGGTTATGTAAACGGCACGATATTGTACACGAGTAATCTACAGAGGTTGTACACGAGTAATCTACTGGATTGATTACATAACCACTTCTACTCCCCGCCCAAATCAATACACAAGGATCTAGCTAAGTTATGTTATTGCACACGAAGTATCGTCGCACACGAGATTATGTGAATACATGAATATACACGATTTCACACAATTTGTACATGAATGTCACGAATACAAGGAGTACACGATGCTCATGATAAAGTACACGAACACAAATACCCGATGTATCCGCTAAGGGGATAACATCGCACAACAGATCCATATAGTACTAATCCGTGTTTCTAACGTGTCAGCATCATGTAAAGTAATCTAAAGCAAGAAATATAATCCTAAACAAGATATGAAATGATCAGAGAATGTACTCGCCTGATACCCTGACAGCTGATATGAAAAGATGGCCAACTGGAGTCACAGAGTCCTAGTTATAGCAACATAGGTTATAAAGAGTTCAATTTATATGGTAATTGAAATTATAATACAATCTACATGATTCTAAGTCAATCTAGGTCAAAGTCAACTTTGGTCAACTATAAAGTCAAACTAGGTCAACTCTAGTCAACTGTGGTCAAACTAGCTAGGGTTGGGTCAACAATGGTCAACTAGTCTAGTTAGTCAATTCTAGGTCTAAACAAACTAAGTATATACAAATCAAGTATCCAAGATAGCTACTAACTCATAGCCTAAGTCACTTACTAAACTAAGCACAAAACTAAACCATAAGCTAACAAGGCACACAAACTTAGTCATATAATGTATATATATTATTCACATTCACATATTCATATACATAGATATATATAAGAAAGCTATATATAGGGCACATACATATATATATAGAGAGAAAGAGAGGTAAAAGAGTAAGTGAGTATGTGTGTTTGGCATGTGTGAAAGGATATGTTTAATGTTCTAAAATTTAGTAATAGGTAGGTGTATGTGACATGGGATACATGATGTAAAAGGATGTATGAATGAATGTGTGTAAAAGGTTATAGGTTAACTCAATTTATAGAAATACATACATACATACATACATACTTACATTGTATACATGCATACATACATATCATGTATATTACATTACATGATACATACATGTATTATATTATACTTACATTCATGCATATTAGATACTTGTATTTATAACATATTGCAAACATTCATTTCATTCATGCATCTATGCATTACCTACATATTTTATACATATGCATACATTGTATATCTTATCATTTCATACATTAACATAGAGACATACAAATATGCACACATCGTATGTTTCATACCTTGCATTACCTTACATATCATGTTATATATTATCATTCATTTCTTTTATATATTACATTATCTTTAAGTTGAATACATCATATGGATACAATACATAATCTTGCATGCTTGTATTCATATATTACATTTTATATTACCTATATACATGTATTTCCTCTATTCATTCATGCTTGCATCATATACTCTACATTACCATACATGTTATCATTATATATTGCATTACAATATTTATACATTATGCATTCATATCTATCATTACATATATATCTTGCATTCATATCTGGCATTCATTATATACTTTCATGCATATATTGTATATCATTCTTTTATTCATGCATTTATGTATTGCTTATATGCATTATATTAATTGCATTCCTACATGCTTGCATTCAACCATATATAATATTAATGTAAAAAAGAATATAATCATATATATTATTTCATTCATCTAACATATCATGCATTACATGCTCTATATTCATTTAATATCCATACTACATAGGCTCATAGGTTACACAAAATGCATATATCGTATAGTCACTCTTCTACTTAAAATCAATACTGTACTAATTGGACCTTCACTAAATTCTGAATTAAAGTATGTTGTAGCTCTTCGTGTTAGCTTTCTGAAACTTTAAACGGATCGCATTTTCGTGTCCGGAAGCTCCCGGAATCGCGAAAACACCGAAACGCGTTCGTCTTTCGTACAGCTGACACTCAAACAATTCTACAGAAAGTTTTAGAACGAATTTGGCTTATTAAAATATATTTGGAAAGCTAACTTCGATATGCTTCTTTTAAAAAAACAGGAGGTTAATTGGAGTTATGAGGTAAAAGTTATGGCATTTCTAAGTTGCTCTAGCTACTAAAACGTGGATAAAAATTATGAGAAATTTGGGTTGTTTGAGACAAAAGAAACACAAGTATATAACATAATATATCAAGAACTCACTCTACACTAATATATATATGAGACACTATAGAATACATCTCCAATACAAAAATATGAGATTAAACATGTAATAATTTATTCATACATAACAATAACACATAGTGTGTCCAAATTTGGGATTTTCCCACATGGACACAACCACAACACAAAGGCCTATGACCTCCAAATGGACACGAAATGGACACAAATGGAGATACAACCATGGGGGTCATTCTTATGGGTTCAAAATATTCCTATATGCATGTAGGAATGGATTAGAGGAGAGATTATACCTTCCGGGAGAGAGATTCAAAGGAAAAGCCTTCCGACACAACACCGACATGTAGAGATTCCAAAAGGACACGAACGAGCTCCGAATCCTCCCAAACTTGGCTAGCACCCTCTAACCATGGAGTAGAAGAGAAATGAAAAATATTTGGTGGAAGAAGGGTTGATTTGGAGATAAAATCAATGGAGGTTCATCTCTAAATATTTGGTGACACACTCCTTATCCCCCCATAGGTGGCTGCCCAAAATGGTGAGGTGTCCCCTATTTGAATGTCCAAAATGCCCTCCACTAATCTATTTGATTTAAATTAGGAATGGGTTAAAGGTTGAGGTCAATTTAGTCTAGTTTTAAGTCTCTAATTAAAGTAAACCTATCCATAAATAGTTAGTCTAACTACTAACTAAAATTATATCATTTGGACTAAAATTAATATCATGTGGGCTATGCCTAACTAGTGTGTGGGCCCACTAGAGTCAAACTACCCCCGGGTCCCGTTTCAAGTCGGATTGAGTTAAAATTCGAACCCGACTCAAATAACCCAAAATAATATATTAAATAATAAAATAAATTTCAACCCCAAAATAATATCATAAATAAATAAATTTCAAAAATATTCAAAATGTAAAATGACAAAATACCCCTATTTTTGAAAACTGGGGGTGACAAATCTATCCACCTTAAAAAATTTCGTCCTCGAAATTAAAACAAAGCAATCACAGGAAAACCATGCAGAAAACAATCTCATTCAAATACTTTCAAAAAAAAATCAGCAATAAAAAAATCTCTTTGAGGCACATCAAACATTTGTAAATAAAAACTGATACGTGTCCGCTACGGACACAAAACCATCACAAAATCACACCTATCAAAGGTCAAAATCAACAATCACCAACGCAATAAACATCAAAATAATTCAAAGAGGACAAATGCAAAATATCCTTAGGCCAGAAATGACATTAAAACATCCTAATCACATGGTTAGGCTCCAGGTCAAACAGTCTCTAGGGTTTCACTAGTAAAATATCAAAATCACAAGTCATGATTTTAAATAGTTTTAAAATAATTTAAAAATTACCAAAAATCATATCATGATTTAAATGTCAAATCAATAAATGATTAAAATTATAAAATCTCAAAATTACCCTCATTTTAGAAAACTGGGTGTTACAAGTCTACCCACCTTAGAAAAATTTCGTCCTCGAAATTAAAATGTTCATACTCCTTCTAGGTCAAACCCCCACAATCAAAGTCCCAGAACTTAAACAAATCATATAATTTAAAAGGACGACATACAGGGTCATGGCATACGGTGGTAGCAAAAGTCTCATCTAGGTATACTAGTACGTCATGCTAAACCAAAACGGTCATAGGGTATCAAAACACACAAGCAATCTAAGGTGCTAAACTAGAAAAGTTACAGAAATAACAAATCATCAAAACTGTAAGACAGTTTACCATCCTATATGAAACTGGTACTTATCAAAAATAAAATAAAGATAACTACTAATTATCTATAAAGGGGTACTATTCAAAGAAAAAAAATCACAATCAGAAGTTAAAGAATGAAAGTCAATTGCATTGAAATCCAATCACATATATATATATATATATATAGTGTTAGAGAAGGAAAAGCTAGCATTAGTAAGGTTATGTGGTTCGTGTGTATGGGTGTATGTGGACATGTTCATATGGTTAGATAGTAGGCATGTGTGTATGTAAAATATACATGAAAGTGCATAGGAGGATTTGGGTTTCAAACAATAACTATCAAGTTACACTAATCATGACATATTGGTTAAACAATCTACAATACACAACTCATTTGCTCATAACATGCATGGCTAACCATGTACATATATATAAAGAGGTAGAGATTTAGTTATGTATCTATATACATTATAACATGTATGCATAAACTCTATATATATCTATATAGATATATAACATAACATAGTGAGGAAGGGTTAGGTTTACATGGCAGTGTATACTAAGTTAGGGTGTGTGTCCTTGTACAGGGTTATAGCTTAGTATTGAAAGGTTAAATACAGTTTTAGTTCAGCATTTACATACAAAATCAGAAAATAATCTAACATTTAAACCAGTGTAATATTAACATAATACAGTTTCAGATTTTAGGTTTGAAACATCACAACTAACTCAAAGCTCCCAACACATCCTAACATGATAGAGATAAAACCCTAATACACTATCCATACATTTAGCTATGCATACAGTTGAATATTACATATTAAATCTAAAATTGAACTAAACATTTGAAATTAATGTAAAAATGTTAACATGTATTCAGTTTTAGGATTTGGAGAAATTTGAACATCAACCAACCCAATATTTATCACCACCTAACATGTAAGAATATGAAACCTAAATTTATATTCCTACATACCACAATGTATACAGCTCAAAATATTATATTTAAAAAAATAGCAAATTGAACTAATCACTTAGAATCCAGTATTAAGGGTTAATATGCACACAGTCTCAGATTTGACAAATTCAAACATAACTCAACCAATTTTTTTGAATTGAAACCCTATGTATAACATGCATGTGCAGTGATGTAAACATAACTAATAACATGAAATTTATATTTAAATTATGAGTTTAAGCTGGAAAAAGCAGAGAACCAAAAATATTAGGATTTTAGAAATTTAAACATCAACAACATATTAATATGTATTTAGATAGGTGGGAATCAAAGTGTAGCATGCATACGTGTCAGGCAAGTGTCCACTATATATATTTCATGTCCCATTATAAATCAAATTCTATGTCAAGACCAACATTTAGATTCCTACCAAGATTATAAAGTAGGTGATTGATGTAATCAAGACAATTTAATTATTATTATTATTTAATACAAGGATAGTAGCAAGAAGGAAATAACAATAAAATCTGTTCTGCTTATCTGTTTAAAAGAATGAACCATTTTGAAACCCAGAGCTAAACTATCAAATCCAAGATAAGGTCTAACAAAATCATCGATTCATTATATTAAGAAAATTCATAGTAAGAAGTCACACAAGGTTTATAACAACAGCTAAAGCTACTACTAAGTTAAATAATGAGAAACAAAATAAAACAAAAATTTCCTCTTTTTTTTGAAAGACTGAACAAAAGTAGTAAAAACATGTTCAAAGCATTTAAGGTACAATCTGATAATTATATGCGTCTATCAAAAATCATGGTGCTCTAAATCCTCGTCATACTAGTAAGCAAGGCTACGATAATCACAGAGTCTCGACTAGGCA
>JANAVB010040891.1:162500-201145 GCA_029216955.1 Iris pallida | reverse complement strand
ACTTGAGCAGGGTGCCTAAGCTAGCCTGCAAACTCCTCAAAAATGAGAAGTAAAACGATTATTCCAATTCGAGACTATGCTCACAGAAACCCTGTACAACCTGATGATCTGTCTCACATACATCTCATCCAACCTCTCCATAACAAACCCACCTTGAAAGACAAAAGGTGGGCCGATTTGGTCAATCTGTCAACGATGACCTAAATTGCATCTTTACCCTGGAGATTGTAGAAGTCCATATACAAAATTCATGGTAATATGTTCCCACTTCTACTTGGAATGGGTAATGGTTGAAGCAGTCTACCTGGCCTCTGCCTCTCTGCTTTTGTCTACTGGCACACTAAGCATCTACATACAAAATGTGCCACCTTCCGCTTCATTCCATACCACCACACATGCTCTCTCAGATCCCTATACATCTTGTTGGCACAAGGATGCATAGAGTACTGAGAGCGATAGGCCTCCTGAAGCACCTTTTTCCATTGCTCTCTACTAGGCATGAACAATCTAGTACCATGCCTCAACCCATCGACAATAGAGAAGTCATCCAACAATCCTGTTGTCAAGCCCCGGTCCCGTAGGACGATGGTCCTTGCTAAGGCGTGATGTCGCACGAGCCTAGATTGCGCTCGTGCAAGACGGGTTCCATAATGGTCGATTACAGGCTAAGCGACAGGGTCGTCGCACAGAAGTCCTAAGCATTAAATAAACAAAGGCAACACAAGCATTCAAATGAAATCGCATCCTTTTATATATTGATAATGAATTGAGATTACAAGGGCACAAGGCCAATATTACAATCACTCAAGCTCACTTTTCTCTTTGATTATAAGTCACTAAGCTCTCTCAAATCTCTCAACATAATTTGATGAGCCAGCGGATGCTTCAGATAGGCGATGTCCATAAATTATGTTCCGTACAAGTTCCAGACTCCATGCGGTCGTATGCCTCGAGACGCTAAGAAACTCCGTGCCTCGACGCATCCGAGCGAGCTCCGCGCCAACGAGCTTCTACCTATGCCTGAACATAGAAACTGTGTGGGTGTCAGTACTCAACTTGTACTGGTGGAGTGAGCTTCTCGCCTACCCATACAAAACTAACACGTTCATTTACTTTATGCATATAATCCTTTATGATTGTCTTTCTATTTTTGCCTTATCGATTTAAGGACAGAGACTCTTGGCCTATTTATGCCTTTACACCGTCACCGTGCAATTGTACCGATAACTTGCTTATCGTTGTGCCTCTAGGCCCTTCTTGTGCCAACAATATCAGAGTATCGACTCATACTTGTCTTTTCGACTCATACTTTGGGATTAATAACTTGTTTTGTGTCATCGACTTGGTCCATGCTTCAAACATTCGAGGCCATGCCTCACAATTCAACATAACTTAACCAACTTTGCCTTACGGTTCTTTCTAACTTAACTCGAGATGACTCAATCCGACTTGTGGACCTTGTTTTGACGACTCAAATACGACGCCACATTCATGCCGAAGCACGTGTGCTTGCTATAGCCAAATCTTAGACTACATAATGGTGTTACAACCGTATACACCTACTTAACTCACTTTGTGCCATGCTTGTACTATCTTTGATTCGATCGATACCGTGCATGTAGATTGCCGTTTAGCACACCAACTCATATTATGAAAGGTCACTAGAAATCTCAAGCTATCTTCGACTTATAGCTAGGTAAGACGGTGAATCCTTTTGTACGCATGCAAAAGTTCCTGAATCACCCGTGCCGATTCATTGCTGACGTGCGCCGATTCATTGCCGATACAGGCTATAACTCGCTTCTCCCGGGCCGACATGATCCCGGTTCCCTGGTGATCATTCGAGAAGACTATACCTTGTTAACAAGTTGTCCCTTACCATGCAATGGTGCCTACCTAACTCACTATATGACTCAACTTGTGTCTTCTTTAATCATGACCATGCTTTTCATACTTTATGAGAGACTCCCAAGCCACGGACCGGTCTCGGTGACAAACAATCGCGTGAACTTCTCTATCCTTTGAAACCCAGGGAATGACTATTGCATAGCCTTCCAGTTTGAATTGAACAAACGTGTTCCTTAGACCGCGGCATACTTATCCTTGAACCAATCGTGGCTTGTGCCTTAAACCAACTTGTATTCTATGCGACACTACTGCCCAAGTCATACTTATATGATAAGCCTTAAGATCGTAGGACTATGTGACTTGACAACCGCAGAAAATATGGGACAATGCTTGCTATGACTTTGATAGCCTAGCAAAACTTTTGCCTAACTCAATCATGCAACAAACTTAACCCGTAGGACGAGCAAAGGCTATGACAAGCCTTGGACGATGGGATCGTACATACTTTATCAAGCATTTATACGTGCGACGCCTATGACTTAGGCTAATTTCATAACTTTGGGGCATCTTAGACCAACTTTCCTTCTTCCAAGCCACGGGAAGAAGGACCGAGTGTCATTTGAAAGCACGTCGTACAACGATTCTAAGCCGGCCGTGGGACCTTTTCTACATTATAACTTAATTCGACCCAACTTGGGATTATTTCTTAGCTATGTGGATTCGTCTCTTTTATTATCAAGCCTACTTGTGCAGTTGAAAACTTTCGTTTTATTAGAGTGAAGGCCAAGCTAGGCAAGTTCACCGAAGCTACCCACCTGAGCGAGGAGTTGCCTCGACCGAGCAGGCCATCGCATGGCTAAGTCTGAACGCCGTTGGCGTTTCAATTCCTCCGATTGAGCTGAGTGGGACGGGACATTATTTATACACACTCAGAAAAAGTTTCATCCTCGAAACTTACTGAGTACACTTATCGACTTATAACTTGATTTAACATCCAATGGCTCCCGCACACGCTTTGTCTTAACCAATTTCTGAAACCTGACTTACATCAATGCCTACATCAATATTCTATTTATTTCGAACAACGATCGCACTACCATTAATCCTTTGCTTGAAACACGGTTTCAAAATCCTCGATACCGTTCAGTTCATTCAGTCTCACGTAGATTCAACGTATCACTTAGTTGGATCATGTACATATTCTAGGCGTCCTCAAAATACATGCATTTCAGCCAAGCCTCGTGATAGAGAATCTGCTATTTTTATTCGAGTTGGATCGTGCACATATTCAGGCATCCCTGAAATATATGCATTTCAGCCGAGCCCCATGAGTGGGGTTTCCATATTCTTGAATCATTCTGTCCATCAGTATCCAATAATATCAATCCTCAAGATCAGTCATACCGATACTAACTCTCGAAACAGGGACGTCTCGCCTAACCTGCTAGGCCATGTCTCAATGCTAAAGTCAATGTCGTATTGGAATTATAGTTCTCCAACAATAATATCAACAATGATCCCAATCCTAAGGTCAAACCAAAGTTGATAATAAGAGTTTTCTACCCAGTCTCTCATCACTCCGATTTCTAAACTTCGAACATAGATTCCTCCTATTCACACTTGCAACACTTAGTCCAAGGGGTCCGAGTCATTCAGCAAAGCCATCCTACCGTAAGTTCGCTCAACCAATTCCTTGATATATCAATATCTTCCATCCAACAAGTAATTCATGTAGTTTATCTCTTCGAACACATTCGATATAATCCACCTAACCATCTTTCCCAAGTCAAGCATGATATGACACGATTTGTCACTAAACCATAATCCTCATTCCATATTCCCTAAGTTGCTTATCATAATTCACGTATTCGATCACAAGGTCGTCTAGTACGATAATATGTCATGCCCCAATTTTACGCAAGTCTGATCATCTACGGTGGACATAAAATCACCATGACAACGCTCCTGCAGGATAATAGTCCTCGTCGGGGCATAACTCTTACTTTGAGTCTAGACTAATTCATTCTCGATACGCATATTGGATCTACTCAATCCTCAAATTTACTTAATCGTCAATCACAAGTCCGACCAATCCTCGAATTCACCTTCAATTCAAACCACAAGTCGAAGCAATCGAAATTGCCACACCCTGATCTCCCGAGCTCGATCATTCCTACTGGACATGAATCACCATGTCAGCGCTTATGCGGAACGATTGCCCCAAATCTGACATGACGCATGTATGAGGCTGGATTTGTGCTTGCGCAAGACAAGATCGTCAACGTTGTGGTTATCATCGAAGAAATCAAGACACGATCATTTTCATCCAAGCATTCATTTCAATCAAAATCCCAAGTATAACATCCATCCAAAACAATAACACTTTATAATCATCATTCCACGAATTAGAGTACCCCCGAGTTATTGCACATCGATCTTTGATACACCTCAATACCATCGATAATATGCATAACCTGACGATCTTCCTTTGTAATGAATTTTGAGTCGTACAACTGATGCTATCATCAGAATTGGATATACCACAATCTCTTCGATATTCACGATCAAAATTCGATCAATAATCTCTGAAATTTACATGATCATTTCGTTCAAACCCATAATCACGTATGTTCATCCATCTATTTTAAGTCACCGAGTAACATAGTTTCTCACAATGCATCGATCTATACAAACTCAAATTATCGAGCAACATTTATTCCAATCCTTAGAGTCATTCTCAAATATTCGAATCATTTCCATGCATGCTATCATCCAATCGTGCTAACTTTTCGTATACGATTATATCGATTTCTCGATCGAGTCATCCATTCGTACACATTAACTTTTCTCGATTCAGTTTTACCTTCTCAATCATTTTTGCATTTCGTACTTGCACAATCCCAATCCGGTGCACATTATTTCTAGTTCGTTTGAATCAACTCGTCAAAAATCTTTAATATTACCACTTACTTAATGATACTCAATCTAAGGCTTTGCATACATACGATGCTTGCTGATAGACTCATTGGCACCTCGTATCCACAATCGATCGACATCCACGAGGCTATCCCATACACCACTCATGAATGAAGTCATTCAACAAATCCTCGAAACAAGTTTTGAATATCGATTACTTCGAATCTCTGTTCGAATAATTCCTTAATTTCTAAGCACATTACATCTATATTGCTTCGACGATAACATCGTCTGATGGCACCCCTATTGATAGCCATCCCGTATTCTATAAGTCAAGTCGATTTTGATCCCATTTGAAACAATTTGAGTTTCGCACACGACTTTTTCTATGGTCGACGCAATTTTTTGTGTATATGTCCAGTCCGACTTAGCCAACCGTGCTTATTTGATGTTAACTTTGTTTAACCAATTTTCTCCGTACGATTTGCAAAAATATTTTGACTTATTGTATGGACATCCCGTGGAACATTTGAAAGAGTGCGCCAATGTATCAATCGCAAAAGTAACATCTGAGTTTGTGAAAACATCAGATTTATAGAATTCAAGTGGACGTAAAGCCGTGCTCTGATAGCATTATTTCAAGCCCCGGTCCCGCAGGAGCGATCGTCCTCGCTAAGGCGTGATGCCGCACGAGCCTAGATTGTGCTCGTACAAGGAGGGTTCCATAACGGTCGATTACAGGCTAAGCGACGGGGTCGTCGCACAGAAGTCCTAAGCAGAAGCATTGAATAAACAAAGGCAATAGAAGCATTCAAACGAAATCGCATCCTTTTATTGATAATAATTAAGATTATAAGGGTGCAAGGCCAATATTGCAATCACTCAAGATTACTTTTCTCTTTGATTACAAGTCACTCAGCTCTCTCTCATCTCTCAATACAATTTAACGAGCCAACGGATGCTTCAGATAGGAGATGTCCATACATTATGTCTCGTATAAGTTCCAGACTCCACGTGGTTGCATGCCTCGAAATGCCAAGGAACTCTGTGCCTCGACGCATCCAAACGATCTCTGCGCCAACAAGCTTCTACATGTGCATGCACATGAAAACTATATGGTTGTCAGTACTCAACTTGTACTGGTGGAGTGAGCTCCTCGCCCACCCATACAAAACCAACATGTTCATTTACTTTGTGCATTATAATCCCTTTACGATTGTCTTTCTATTTTTGCCTTAGGATCAATTTTAGGACAGAGACTTGCCCTATTTATACCTCTAGACCATCACCATACCATTGCACCGATAACTTGCTTATCGTTGTGCCTCTAGACCCTTCTCATGCCAACAACATCAGAGTGTCGACTCGTGCTTGTCTTCCCGACTCATACTTTGGGACGCAATAACTTGTTTTGTGTCATCGACTTGGTCAGTGCTTCAAATATTCGAGGCTGTGCCTCACAATTTAATACGACTTAACCAACTTTGCCTTACGGTCCTTTTTAACTTAACTCAAGATGACTCAATCTGACTTGTGAACCTTGTGTTGATGACGCAAATACGACGCCACATTCGTGCCAAGCACGTGTGCTTGCTATAGCCAAATCTTAGGCTCCATAATAGTGTTGTAACCGTGCAAACCTACTTAACTCACTTCGTGCCGTGCTTGTACTATCTTTGATTCGACCGATACCGTGCATGCGGATTGCCACTTAGCACACCAACTCATCTATATGAAAGGTCACTAGCAATGTCAAGCTATCTTGGACTTATAGTTGGGTTAGACGGTGAATCCTTTTACGCGCATACAAAAGTTCCTGAATCACCCGCGTCGATTCATTGCTAACGCGCGACGATTCATTGCTGGCGCAGGCTATGACTCCCTTCTTCCGAGCCAACATGATCCCGGTGCCCCGACGATCATTCGAGAAGACTACACCTTGTTAATAAGTTGTCCATGACTATGCAATGGTGCCTACCTAACTCACCAATTAACTCAACTTGTGTCTTCTTTACTCATAACCATGCTTTCTATACTTCCTGAGAGACTCCCAAGCCACGGGACCGGTCTCGGCGACAAACGATCGTGTGAACTTCTCTATCCTTTGAAACCTAGGGAACGACTATTGCATAGCCTTCCAGTTTGACTTGAACAAACATGTTCCTTAGACCGTGGCATACTTATCCTTGAACCAACCATGGCTCATGCCTTAAACCAACTTGT
This sequence comes from Iris pallida, assembly GCA_029216955.1. Taxonomy (NCBI): domain Eukaryota; kingdom Viridiplantae; phylum Streptophyta; class Magnoliopsida; order Asparagales; family Iridaceae; genus Iris; species Iris pallida. The sequence goes on along the minus strand of JANAVB010040891.1, from coordinate 194,158 downwards.
GTTCTATGCGACACTACCGCCCAAGTCATACTTTATATGACGAGCCTTAAGATCGTGGGACTATGTGACTTGACAACCGCAGAAAACATAGGACAGTGCTTGCTATGACTTCGATAGCCCAGCAAAACTCCTGTCTAACTCAATCGTACAACAAACTTAACCCATGGGACGAACAAAGGCTATGCCAAGCCTTGGACGATGGGACCGTACATGCTTTATCAAGCATTTGTACGTGCGACGTGTCACGACCCGCACCCAGTGAAAGGACACGAGAAGTGAATACGCCCAACCTACGCCGCAGTGTCGGCGGTAGAACGCTGTCCTGAGTCACAATATCTAACACAATCTAGATAAGCTCCGAATGGAGAGTAAATAATAAGTAACTCAATCAAAAACACTAAGATGGAATATAAAGTAAATCTCAAGAGAGTCACAGATATAAATAAAGGTCTAGGTGTAAACCACCAGAATAAATCTCAAGTACAACTCAATGTCTCAAATAGAAAGACAAATAAAATACTAAGTCACAGCTAGACTAGGGGCAAGTCCTCAGCGACTGTTGGATCCTCCTGAGGGTCCACGTTACCGGTGTCATCTAAGCCAATGCCATAAAAAGTAGGGAAGAACTCTTCATCATCACCTGTAAAAATTTTAACATGCCCAATCAGGACGGAACGAGCACATATCTCTCACAACAGTTCATATCAGGATTGGACATATTAAGCAAGCTATAGAAAACTATACATGAATCACTGTAAAAAAAACCAACAAGAGAGAGACTATAATATGAGATATAATATGATAAATAGAGAAATGTAACCATCTACGTGATTTAGAGCATGAATTGGTTATGTAAACGGTTTAGGTTGCACATGGATAAACTATGGAGTTGCACATGGATACCTACTGAGGATAATGATCACATAACCAACTACACTCTCCCTGTCCCCAATCAATACACAAGGATCAAGACATGATATGTTATTGCACATGGATAACAACTACTTTATACATGGGGCTCATATGGTCATGAGTGTACATGAATAACACATGAGTGCACATGGATAAATATGAATACATAGAGTACATGATGGCCACGATAAAGTACATGAATATGATATACTCGATATATCCGAGGGGATAACATCACATGAAAAGATCCAGAGGGTACTAATCCGTGTGAACATCGTGTCAGCATCAAGTATACTAGTCTATAACAAGAGAACATATCCAAAGAAGTATAAAAAGAACAGAGAATATACTCGCCTGGCAAACTGAACTGCTGATGATGAAGTGTAGCTAAACCGGGGCAATATAAACCTATTTAAAGTATACACATGTCACAACCAAGTCCACAATATTAAAAGAAATAGCTACAATGCAAGACTACATGCTTCTAGGTCCATTTTGGTCAAGGTCAACCCTCGGTCAACTCTGGTCAAACCTGGTCAACACTGGTCAAACCTGGTCAAACCTGGTCAACACTGGTCAAACCTGGTCAAACCTGGGTCAAATAGTCCGTCTACTAATTTTTAGGTCATACACAAAATTCTAGGTCATTTGGAGTTCGTTTGAGTTGAATTGGATCAAGTTTGACCCAAAGTTGACTCTTGTCAATTTGGTCAACTTGTCGGCCAATTCGACTAAACTAGGCTCAAAATGACAAACCAAATCTGTCCTAGGACTCCTATAGTTACTACCACAACTACGATCTATTCTAAGAGGGTTCTCAAGCATAAATATCTATATACATATAGGTATAAACACACATGTGTATTTACAATACAAACCAACCCTTAATTCTAACAAATGATTGTGTGTGTGTGTGGGACCTGGAGATTACTGAATAGTAAATTCTGAGATTAAAAATAGTAAACACAACCATAGTATATCCCAAATTAATATACTATTATATACATATATACAAAATAAGAAACTACATATATATATATATATATATATATATATATATATATATATATATAATATAATATATTTTTTTTTTTTTTAATATATATATATATATATATATATATATATATATAGTGTTTCTTATTTTGTATAATATATATATATATATATATATATATATATATATATATATATACAAAAAAAAAAAAAAAAAATATATATATATATATATATATTACAAAATAAGAACTACATATATATATATATATATATATATATATATATATACAAAATAAGAAACTAAAATATTATATATATATATATATATATATATATATATATATATATATATATATAAAAATATATATATTATAATATATTATATATATATATAATATATATTATATAGATATATATATATATATATATATATATATCTATATATTAAAAAAAAAAAAAAAATATATATATATATATATATAAATATATATATATATAAAAAAAAAATATATATATATATATATATATATATATATATATACAAATGCTCAAATGGAAAGATTTGGCAATGGTTTGAAATGATTTAAAGAATCAAAATCTGGAACAAACTCCCCTCGACCCATTCTCAACTCATATGTAGGCTTGCAATGGGTTTCAACGGGGTTTATAATGCATATAGTTAATATATATATATACATGCTACTAGGAAAGCATATATACTCATAAATGATGGAAAATTATGAAACAAAACCAAAGTTGGTTCCCACAAAAAACCTCATATACGTACTGTAAAATTTTATAAGCTAAATAGCTGGAAATCAAATTATCACATTTAACTCAAAATCGAAATTAAAGAACAACCCATTTCACACAACGACCCAAAATGAGATATACACCAAACGAACCCGCGAAACTCGGCATACACGTTGGTCTCGATCCACGTGATGCGCTCGTATACTCTCGGGTTCAAAATCGTGTCCGTGTCGTGTCCACAGAACGTGTATCGGAAATTCCCGATACCGCGTGACAACGTATGCGTTCTCGCTCGTTTGAGCGCCGCACATACAACGAAACGCCCCGTGTTTGTGCACGTAGCTGGGGGGGTTCCTGGGGTAGGTCTAGGACACGGCCATGCAGCGGCACGCTGCACCGAAATAGTGCACGCAGCCCCGTACCTGCGCGCGGCCTGCTGCGCGCGCGCGCCCGCGCGCCCTCGTGGCTCGCTCGTCGGGCCACGCCACGACTCGGGGTTGGTTCCTCGGGTAATCTAGGTATAGGTCAACGTGTCCCAGTTCCTGGAATGGGTCTTCGTTGCGTCGTGTGCGTGCACGAAGTCCGTTTCAGTGACAAAAATTAGGCTAAATGCACAGTGCGGCTGAGCGGTGCACGTCGGATTTCTTCGCGCTCTCTCAACGAAAAGTCGTAAAATTTTACGAGCATGGGGGCAGAGGTTGTCCCCACGTGCTCAAGAAAGTTTACGCAAAAATACGACCTGTGCATCGAGAAACAACGCACGGACAGCAGGGCACGCACGGCCTCGTGCACGGGATCCGTGCACGTGCGTCCGACGCCCGAAACGCTGCTGTAACGTTGTCAAAACCAAATCCGTCTTCAGAAAAGTTTATCAAAATAATATTATCAAAACATCCATGAAGACAAAATCGAAAAACAACAACTTTGTAAAGGACCGATACGTGTCCGATACCGCTATCAAACGAAGTCAAAATCCAACCAAATTTCGTGGACAAGTCTAGGGCACCTATATGGATGCAAAATGAAAGAAATTCCAGATTTACTATGGTAGATTAGGGTTTACCTATTGAGTGTCAAAAACTTAATGAATGAACCCTTCGGTTGTCGTGTCGGCCGATTTCCCTCAAGCAAAAGCCTCCGCCTCCCTGCTAGAAATGCTCCAGCAGATCCTCCTCTCCTCGACGAGTGCAACGGAGTCCGTTTGGGAAGAAACGGACTCCGTATGAAGGAAATATGAGTTTTGGAGAAGGGAATCTCTTAGGGTTCACTTGTGGAGGCTCAAACTTCACAAATGAATGAAAGGGGGAGGGGGTACTGCTGTTGGGCGGCCAGGAATAGGTCTCCTAGGGTTAGGGTTTCACTTGGGCTAACTCATTCTCCAGTAGAAATGGACCCAAGTCAAAAAGGCTTAAAGGCTAGCATGCAAAAGGCTACAAATATCAATTAAAATCTTAAAAATACTCTCAAGCCTAAAATAAATTCTAAAAATAAAAAATAATAATTCTAAGGCATGGTTAGGCCCCTATACAATGTCCACTAAGGTTAAACCTGTTGCTTGCACAACACAAGTCAACATATCTAGAAAATCACAAAATGACCAAAATGGCTAAAAATCAATTAATCACTCTAAAATTAACTAATAAAATCTAAATTAATTCTAATGATAATAAATCTAATTCTAATATAGCATTAAGGTTCTAGGTCATAGTTGGCTAAGGTCAAATCACTTATACTACCAAAACACTAATTCAGCTACCAATCAAATCGCACAACAAGCAATTTAATTAATAAATTAATAAAATTCAAGTAATGCACAATTACTAAAATACCCTTAGCCTAAAAATATGTAATTATCCAATCTAGTTACATGGTTGAGTCTTCTTGTTCATGGTTAGTCTCTAAGTCAAACAGTCTCTAGGGTTAAACTAACAACAACCAAAATCATAATTCACCCATCTAAATAATATAAAATAAATAAAGAAAATCCCCAAAAATTAATATGATTTAAATATTATTATTAAATAATAAAAAAATTATAAAGTTTAAAATTACACTCGTTTCAGAAATATGGTGGTTACAAGTCTACCCTCCTTAAAATAATTTCGTCCTCGAAATTAAGATGATCCTACTCTTTCTAGGTCAAATCTCCAACAATCATGGTCTTAAGAAAACTTATCTAAATCGTGCAGTTGAAAAGAAATCATACAGGGTTATGGCAGGTAATATCAGTCTGGGTCTCATCATCTAGCCATTATAGTCATACTAGATCAAAAGTAGTCGTAAGGTATCAAACAAACAATATGGTAGGGTACAGTAATCATGAAGTTAAGATAAGGTATAGGTCAAGAACTCACCTCTACTAGGCCTGGTAGCTGCAACTCTCTCCCGGAGGTAGGCCTCGACTAGGGATAGGTGCAGTAGGACAGTCTCATACCTTGTGTGCAGCTGACCCACAAAATAGGCACAATTCTAGTCTCTTCCTACAGTCCTTCCATACGTGCCCAGGCTTCTTACAGAAGGCACAGGTAGGCACTCGCTCAATTGGCCTCTGTTGGACAGGAATCTGAACTGGATAGGCTGGTCTAGGCTGGAAGCCGGGGTACTCCTGAGGCTCTAGGTATATACTGCTCCTCGCTCTCTTGGGACTAGGCTCTCCCCTCGAATTATGTAATCCCACAACAGTTGGAAACTGAGACTCTGCTCTCTCAGAAGCTCAGCCTGAAGTCTCTGTACCTCCTGCACATCCTGAAGAAGTCTATAAATATGAGCTCCATCAGGAATGGCATGGGGTACCACTCCAGGAGGCAAAGGAAGGCCCTCAGCCTCCGGCTGAACTGCAGCCCTCTCCTGAAGGATAGAAGATGGAGGAAAACTCTCCGATTAGGCTACTAACACCTCCTGAGCAATAGAAGGGGGAAGTACAATCTCGGTCTCATCCGGAACTGCAGTTGTGCACTGGGGACAGACTCTGGTTATGGGTGCCATTCTGGAAAAGATAAGGAAAATAATAAATTATCGGGCTGTAAGGCAGTCTATCATCCTATATGAAAACTGATGATTATATACAAAAAAAACAACTAGAATTAACTATATAGGATTACTATTTTAAAGATGATCAAAATCGAAAGTTTAAAGCACGAACGTTGAAATCCAATACGATATATATAAAGAAAAGTTAGTCTCGGCACGTTCTAAGTTGATCAATCTCTTGGTAAATCAAGATTTGGGAAATATGGAGAACAAGGTTATCAAAGTCTAAGCACGAGCATCCAAGTATGGAGATCTAGGTCATAATTAAATTTAATTCAATTGAGTACGACCCAGATTTTAATATGATAAGAAAACAGAAGATAAGGTTTCATAGGGAAGTCAAGTTAATCATCTCTCTCTGATACCATCAAGCTTATCTGATCATTATTTATCAATCATATCCTTATCATTTTTATATGCCAAGCCTTGGACGATGGGACCGTACATGCTTTATCAAGCATTTATACGTGCGACGCCTATGACTTAGGCTAATTTCATAACTTTGTGGCATCTTAGACCAACTTTTTGTCTCCCAAGCCATGAGACGATAGGACCGTACATGCTTTATCAAGCATTTATATGTGCGACGCCTATGACTTAGGCTAATTTCATAACTTTGTGGCATCTTAGACCAACTTTTTGTCTCCCAAGCCATGAGACGAAAGATCGAGTGTCATTTAAAAGCACACCGTACAACAATTCTAAGCCGACCGTGGGACCTTTTCCATGTTCTAACTCAATCTGACCCAACTTGGAATTATTTTTTTAGCTATGTGGATTCGTCTCTTTTATTATCAAGCTTACTTGTGCAGTTGAAAACTTTCATTTTATTAGAGTGAAGGCTAAGCTGAGGCAAGTTCACCGAAGCTACCCACCTGAACGAGGAGTTGCCTCGATCGAACATGACCTCGAACAGGCCGTCGCATGGCTAAGTCCGAATGCCGTTGGCGTTTCGATTCCTCCGATTGAGTTGAGCAGGACGGGACATTACACTTGCCTTAACCTGCTCTCTAATGCTCCTTAGAGTCATATTATCAAACTGTGATGATCTAATCCTGTCCATCACCCCAGACTGAATCTACAAACCCCACATCTGTATCTCAATCCCGGGAACTATCACCTTAATGCCTAAGCTCTCCAAATATGCCAATAGGTGATGGTCCAACGCAAAATACATAGCTACCGAATACTTGCTCAAAGCATCGATAACTACATTGATTCCCTAGGTGATACTGCAAGGAGATATCAAAGTCCTTCATCAGCTCTAACTACCGTCTCTGTCTCATATTCAGCTATTTTTGTGTAAACACATAATTTAAGCTCTTGTGGTCTGTGAAAATCTCCACGCGCTCTTCGTATAAATAGTATTTCCACAGCTTCAGAGCAAAGATGACCACTGCCAACTCCAAATCATGAGTCGGGTAGTTCTTTTCATGAGGATGTAATTGTCTGGATGCATTGGCAATCACCTTCTCATGCTGCTGAAGAACACTACCCAAACCTTTTTTTGAAGCATCACCATAGATAGTGAATCCACCTGACCCTAATGGCAACGTCAATATAGGAGACGATGTCAACCTCTTCTTCAGCTCCTCGAAGGCAGCCTGGCACTCCTCAGACCATACAAGCTCCACATCCTTCCTAGTGAGTCGGGTCATCGGCTCGGTAATCCTGGAAAGTCCGGTACGAACTTCCAATAATAGCTTGTCAGACCCAAGAAACTCTGAATCTCTACAATTGAGCTTGGGGTAGTCTAGGACTCCACTACTGCGATATTCTTCGGATCAAATGAGATCCCATCACCAGACACAATGTGTTCCAGAAACTCTACTATGTCCAAGAAGAACTCGTATTTCGACAACTTTTCGTACAGCTGCTCATTCTTGAGAGTCTCCAATACAATCCTCAGATGCTCCTCGTGCCCCTATGGTGTCTTCGAATAGATGAGAATTTTATCAATAAACACCACCACAAACTTGTCAAAGTATTAGTGAAATACCTTGTTCATGAAGTTTATGAACACCGTCGGGACATTAGTCAACCCAAACGGCATAACGGTGCACTCATACTGGCCATAGCGAGTCTGAAAAACAGTCTTCGGAATGTCCTCCTTCTTTACCTTCAGTTGGTGATACCTAGACCTTAAATCTATCTTCGAAATACCTTTGTGCCACTCAACTGATCAAATAAGTCATCGATCCTCGGCAACGGATATTTGTTCTTGATAGTGAGGTTCTTCAAAGCCCTGTAATCGATGCATATGCGCACCGATCCATCCTTTTTTGGTACAAACAATACTTGAACACCCTAAGGAAAAGAACTACACCTGATAAACCCCTTGTCCTGTAACTCATCCACCTACTTCTTTAGCTCTGCCAACTCACTGTTGTTTACTCTATAGACATACTGCGAGATAGGCTCTACATCCGACACCAAGTCTATAGAGAACTCAACATTCCTGTCCGGTGGCATCCCCGACAACTCATCTGGAAAGACATCCATAAACTCTGTAATCAAAAGATGAGATAACTCCTTCTCTTCCACTAAAGCTCCGCAGATAGCACTACCACCCGGCTCCGTTGCTCCTCTGGCAAACTCAAATACTGCCTCCCCTGGAGGACTGAACAAGACTCTACCTCCTCTATAATCTATGCTAGCAAAATGCATACTCAACCAATCCATTCTTTGTAGAGGGTGTAATTCTTCTATTCCATTAGTGGAGGCTTCTCAGGGTTGGACTCCGATCGTCCCGTGGTTTTTCCCGCAAGGGTTTCCACGTCAAAAATTCTCTGTGTCTGTGTGGATTGTTTTGTGTGCTTGTTTTTGGGTTCGTGCGTTGTATTGCTCGGTCCTCTCGTAGGTACTCTCCGGTTTGGGGAAAGGTTTCCGCGTTTCTTTCCCATCAGTTCATTCTTCTTCTTTGTCCAAACAATACATTTTTGTTCTCATTCCTATTCCTTACTATCATTTGGCCATAGCTATTTTTATTCCCTATGAATATATTTACACGTGAGCTCATATGTATTCATATACACACAGCTGCTCATGCTAAGTACATATATTTCGCTAAGGGGTTGAGCCTAATCACATATTATATTGAACATAATTAACCAATAAACTTACCTAGTATGCAAGAACCATGTCTGCTTCTGGGCACGTAGCGTACGCTGCGAGCTCAACACTTCTGGGAAACGCATCGAGGACAGTGGTCTTCGGTACAACAGAGTGCTGGTGGCACCGGGATGCTCTCGACACGGCGGTGCCCACTGCGCGCTGACTTCGGGTCGACGTTACGCTAGCAGTCGCTTACGAAGCCGATGGTGCCGAGTGAAATGAATGAAGGTCCTGACATCGGGCGTCCATTGTGTCCGGTGGCTGACGACAATGGCGATGGCGAAGACTCGAGAGCACGTAGGTCAGGTGGGTCGAGACGGAGGAGTATGGTCGTCTTTGTGTAGCGCTGCAAGGAGTTGTTGGCAACGCGGTTCGATAGAGGCGATGAAGTTGCTGGCGTCTACTGCTGCTAATGGAGCCGACCTCGTTAGGGTTTATAGATGGGGAGGGTTGGCCGTCTCCTCATTTACATATATATAGGGTTCATGTTGAGTAGATAGCAAGAATATGATTTTAAATCAAATTTGGCTTGATCTTCCTGTTTGATTCAAACTGGAGGTCGAATAATCCCTTGCTTGATTCTACCAAAATCCTTAAGGAATCGACTAGTAGAATTTGAACTTGGCATTAAGCACTAAGGCCCCTAGGAAAATAGGTTTTGCAAAATGCACTATCCTCTTCAATAAGTTTGAATGAATCATTACTCACAATTCTAAATCATTTATTACTTAAAGAGGAATTAGGATATATAAAAAAAGATTGGCTCAAGGGTTTACAACACCTGGGCGATACTGTTATCCCCATACGACATGGTCTTTGTTCCGCAGAAGGCTATCAAAGGTCAAGCCCTGGCTGACTTCTTAGCAGCCCATCCAGGCTCAGAAACAGCCAGAATTTATGAAAAAATTTCTGATGAAGTCGTCGCCTCGAACATGACTTCGCACGATGCCATTTGGCGAATGTTCTTCGACGGTGCTTCAAGAACGAGACAACAAGGTGATATCGTCGCTGGACTCAAAGTGGTATTAATTTTTCCCTTCGGACTAGTAGTCAATCGGGCGTATTCTCTTACAGAACCCTGTTCGAACAACGTAGTCGAATATAACGCTCTAGTCATTGGGCTCCAACTCGTAAAAGAAGTGGGAATCAGATACCTGGAAGCTTATGGTGACTCGCAGTTGGTTGTTAACCAGATCCGAGGTTCATACGAGGTTCGCAATGAGGACCTGATTCCCTATTATCAGATAGCAATTGCCATTATTATAACCATGGAGGGGTTCTTTATAGAGCATGTTCCTAGGCTTCGAAATATCGAAGCCGATGCCCTGTCCAGTCTCGCCGCTTCCTTGGCACTCCCAAATAACATTCATCATCTAGTCGACATAATAGGCCATGAACTGGTCTGCCCCAGGAACAATCTTCAACTGGGTATGAGTTACTCCGCCCAGATAACCAACGACATACAAGACTGGAGACGTCCGTTCATTGACTTTGCGGTCTATGGAATTCTGCCAAAGAATGTAAAGGAAGCTACCTCAATTAGAAGACGTCCCCTCAGATTCTTCTACGATACAGAGACAAAAATGTTATATCGACAATCCTACGATGGGCTACTACTAAGATGCCTGTCAAATTCAGAAGCCAAAGAAGCCCTACGTGAAGCTCATGACGGTACTTGTGGGGCTCACCTGGCCCAAAATTACAAGATCGTCTTCGCCGGATGGGTTATTACTGGCCCACAATGGCTGCAGATACAGTTGATTATGCAAAGAAGTGTAAGGCTTGCCAGATCCATGTATATTTTATACATCTGCCATCTGAATTCTTGCACCTGACAGTGGCCACTTGGCCATTCGAAGCATAGGGAATGGACATCATTGGGCCAATCACCCCGCCGTCGTCTAGAGGGCATCGGTTCATACTTGCATCACCGATTACTTCTCCAAATGGACGGAAGCTGTTCTGTTGGCAGAGGTCAAGACATCGAACATGATTAGCTTCATAAAATATCACGTCATCTACCATTTTGGACTGCTCCAGAGGATTATCAACGAAAATGGTCCGCAGTTTGCAAGACATGCTTTCTATCGATTTTGTGATAAGAATCGAATTTAAAACATGGCCTCGACAACATATAACCCCTCGACCAATGGTCTGGCTGAAGCATTCAACAAAACCATAATCAAGCTCCTCAAAAAGTTCGTATCCGCAAACAAACGCGATTGGAATGAAAAGCTTGGTGAGTGCTTATGGGCGTATCGGACAACAATTCGGACGGCTACAGGAAATACACTATTTTCTTTAGTTTACGGGAGCCAGGCAATCCTTCCATTGGAAACTCAGATCCCCTCACTTCGAGTGGCCCTCTCCTACCGGTTAACGACGGATGATAACTACCGCCGACGGCTACAAGAGTTGAAAGCATTAGATGAGAAGCATTTACAAGCTCAACAAAGCATATAGCTTTACCAAGCGCGCATCTCTCGGACTTTTAACAAGAAAGTCAAACAAAGAATATTCCAAGTCGGCGATCTTGTCTTGGCCATTCGCAGACCAATGGTCATGACTCACAAGACCTCCGGCAAATTCCAGCCTAAGTGGGAGGGTCCATTCGTCGTCGAGACCATATTCTCCAACGGCACGTATCGTCTCGCAAAACAAAATGGAGACTTGCTCATGATGCCCATCAATGACAAGTTCCTCAAGAAATACTATGTCTAAACGACACCTTCCAACTATCTCTCGGATTGTGAGTTATATACCCTCAGGTATCGCTGAACTTACACTCTGATTTCAAATCTCCCAGATTGTTGAGTTACGTACCCTCAGGTACCACTGAACTTACTCTCTGACTACTCCGAATGAATTTATATCTCATCTCTTGGTCATATCTATGAACTTCCTAGTCATAGCTTCTCTCCACCAAGAGTTGGTCTCAAAATCTATTACCCGCACCACCAGTACGCAGAAGGGTAATAGGTCCATAAAACTTATCCTAATCTATTACTCGTACTGTCAGTGCACAAAAGGGGTAATAGGTCCACAAAATTTTCCAACAGAAAAAACAATTACGTCCATATTACCTCTGAGTTGTTTTCCCATCCATCACAAACAAATCACCCAATGCATAGAACTTCCACGTTGATAGCACCTCTGAGTTGTTCTGTGTACCCCTATTATGCCTACTCCTACCATGTCCTCATTACCTTTAAGTAGGAAGGCTCTGTTTTGACCCATATTTACCAAATCCTCATTACCTCTGAGTAAATATGTTGGTTTCCTCCCCACTTATTATCCGTACTCACATCGCTAGTACACAAAAAGGGTAATAAGTTCACAAAAGTTATCCTAATCTATTATTCGCACCATCGGTGTATCAGAGAGTAGTAGGTCCACAAAATATCATTCAAATCTATTTGCTCGTATTTCCATATGCACAAAAGGGCAATAGGTCCACAAAAATCTCCCAGTAGGATGTCCTTTATCAAATACAAATGTTGTATTAGGCCCTCTAGTACAAGCACCACAAAATACCACAGATAAAGTATGGGGGTGAGCATACCCTATTTATTCAAAATCAGTTATATTCATAGGACTACATCGACAACAGAAAACATAGAAAGAAAAATCTGACAATGTATAGTTTGGTTTGACAGCACTTCGTCTTCAAGTAGTTTCGTGGCCCTCGAAGGAAGTCATGTTTTACTGCTGAGAAGCAAACAAAGCTGTTGAATCTCCAAGGAGCTGTCAGGAGGAGGGAAAATATAGCATGCTATCCTCCCCTCCGTATTACGGATGCCTTAGCCTCGCTTCCTCGAAGGACCATACCTTCAAAACATGGTCCCTGATGGTGGTTTTGCCTACTTAGAGAGCTGTGAATGCAGGACGTTCATAACGCCTGACCACCGTCCAACTCTCCGAGGTATAAAGGCCCTTCCTACCACCTGGGAAAAACTCTTCCTAAGCATGAAGAGTCCTGAGTTGTTTGATGCGTATGCCAAAAAGGCGCAGGGAAAACTCTTTCGAAGCATGGGGAGTTTTGAGCTGTCTGATGTAGGCACCAGAATGTTGTATTTTCACTCCATCGTCGACACCGGTCCTGAAGAAGCTTGATAGCCACATCCCTACAAAAATAAGAAAAAAAGGGATTTAGCACCAAGGAAACAAAGAACTCTGTTATGCGGCCTAGCCAGTTATGCGGCCCAGCCAAAACAGAACTCATACAACCCAAAATCATGAGACCGGCTTCATGAAGTACTCATGTCGCATTTATACGGCCCAGTCATTATCATGTGGCTCAATTATGAGATGCTTATGTGGCTCAGTCATGAAAAACTCATGTAGCCCGATACTCGTGCGGATCAGCCATGAGACAATTATGTGGCTCAGCCATACAGTATTCATGCGGCCCGATCATAAAGTGCTCATGCGACACCTATGTGGCTTAGTCATGGAAAGTTCATACAGATCCATCTTGAGGCACTCAGGCGGTTCAAGTTCGAATGAGCAGCGGTTATGCGGCTCAGTCCATGCGGCCCTATCGTACAGAACACATGTGGTCCAGACGATATAGGGCATACATCGACTAGGCTTATAGCAAATGCAATATATGACAGACCTGCGCATGAAAATATGCGCCATGGCCATTTGAAATTTCAGTCATCATCTGCTCACCATCCTTACTCTTGAGAGAAGGTTGCATGTCGAAACGAATGAAAGGAGTGTCTGCCGCTCTCGACGGAGAAGCAAGTCTCTTCCCTTTGGCCTTCGCACCAATCGACTTAGAAGCTTTTGGAGCCATAGCAGAAAGTATGATGAAGTCGAAGGAGGAGAGGGTGAAAGAGGGAAATCTCTCTCTCTCTCTGAATGACTCCTATTTATAGAGTTGTTGAAAAGCGACTCTTCGATTCTCGAGATCATTAAGGATAGGGACGACGTTTGGGGACTTTATCCCTAATAATCGTCGAGCGTCTCTTCGATTTTTGAGATCATTAAAGATAAAGTTGACATTTGGGAACTCTATCCCCAGTAACCGTCGGCTTCATCTCGAAAATAGATCCACAGCCGAATCAGGAAAATTAAATGCAGCAGTGACAGCTGGCAGGCTCTCTGCGGCCCGAAGTGTCCCTGCGACTCAAGATTTGTTCTGCGACTCAGGATCTCCCTGCGACTCAAGATCTCTCTGCAGTTCGAAAAACTTCCTGCAAACTTGAAGACTCCCTATGGCTTGACATATTTTCAAGCTTCTTATTCAAAGTATTCAAAATTTGTAATTTGAAAACTTTGAATGGGGTCTTGTAGAAGCATAAAAAATATGGGGTTCAGACGGATTACAAATTACCGCATAGGTACTTTGGGCCAAACAAGTTCGTGTGAAGAAAAATCGTATGACTGTTCAAAGATATATGTGTCCCGTCGACAAACATCTGTAGAAGAAAAATATGCGGCCAAGAGGAGCAGTTCGACTGATAAAGCTGACAAGTCCTGACAAAATATGACAGTTCTGACACTTCGAAAAGAAAGATAAGACGTGAGACGTCGCCCAAAAGCAGGGTTCGTATGCCTCCATGAGGCCAGAAGAGTGTCATCTAAGCCGCATGAACCTTATGCGGCTCAGACTTATGCGGCTCCAAAGTTTCCAAACTTCATGCAGCTAGGAGTAACTGTGATCCAAGCCGCATGAGTCTCATGCGACCCCACATGATTAAAAACTGAGAAAATTATACGCAACTGGACACGTGGCAATCTGACCAAGTCCTTAACTACCCAGATTTGCTGTATCAAAATCTCAACAAAATCGACAGATGGCAGCCAAAGAGCGGGTCTTCGCATGCTAATCAGCCATGTGGCCGCAAGCCGTCTATACAGCTCAAAATATATCCTATTATAAATAGCAGGGTGCCACACCCCTGTAAAAGGCTGGCAACCTTCAAGAGAAAAGCAATTTCTTCACGAGCTAGAGACTGCATCAGATAGTCCATGGAGTAAGGCAAAGTTGATAGCACTTTTCTGAGCCTCCACCGTCATCCCCCAGAATCAAAACTAAAAAATTGTACTTAGATTGTTTCCTTGGATTTCTTTCTAGGCTTTCTTTTGTACAAGCGAGTTTGCAATCAATTTCAGTGTTCTGTAATACCTGTCTTTGATTTTTCATGGCAAACACAAGGTGAGCACTATTTTGGACTCTCATCCCTTAGTTACCCATGTTAGACAAAGATTGAAATTCCCTTGGACCAACATGTTCTAGTTATATTTATAAGAGATTCCTATCTTCATGTTAAAAGTATGACAGTTAGAAACGATGATAGATTGTAATAATCCTCCTATAGAATTTATTGACCAAGAACGTCATTACAATGCCCAAGTACACTTAGAATCTGTGACGGAGTTGGTAATGCTCAATATTCTCGTGCCTCTTCCTAGAAATTGTCCTTTCCATAAATCTTGTAATGACGATTTTCACGGTTAGCCAACTTCTATAAGTTGGGTAGGACCTTAACCCAAGAATACCGTATCTTGTAGGATAGGGAGCCAACATGGATTCCTTTTACAATTACCCCTCCATCTTTTCGGAAATTGAGATACGATTCGACGTTCTGCTCTCCCTTTATATTAAAATCTCGTATTCTTGATATTAAGATTTATTTTAATTTTGAGAACAAAATTTTTCTAAGTTGGGTAGGATGTAAACCCCCCTTAATTTTTGAAATTTATAATTATTTTTCTTTAATATAATCTAAGGTAATTTTTATTTATTTTTGTTTTAAATTTGAAGTATTTCCTTAAATAAGTAAAACAACTTTGGATTTAATTTATATTTTTGATTACTATTAAAGGATGGCAAGAAATATGCTACTTTATAAATAGGATTGTACAAGTTAGATACTAACTTTTTAGAAAAATATTTGTACTAACTTCAGTTTTATTTTATTTCACTTTTATTGTATTTTTTTACCTTTGCAATTAATTAATGATTTTGCAAAATTTAAAAGAGGTAGGCAAATGCTACCTCCTATATAAATATAGGTATATTTTGTGCTAAATCCTTGCTAGAATATTTTAGAAACATTTTTGTGATTTTAGAGAATTTTTAATAATTTATTTGGATTTGTGTGTGTGTGTGTGTGTGTGTGTGTGTGTGTGTGTGTGTATATATTTTTTGGATTTGTGTGTGTGTGTGTGTGTGTGTGTGTCTATATATATATATATATATATATATATATATATATATATATATATATATATATATATATATATATATATATAGTAGAAAAAAAGAAAAAAAAACTCTAAGGGATTTCTCGCGAGAAATTCCTTGAATTTCTTGCGAGATCCTCTCCTCCAATAACCCGCGAGCCTCTCCAGATCTTCTAACCGCTCGATACATCTATCCTATATAACGTAGGAAATCCTAAATTACTCTACAAACCCTAACCCCGTGGCCGACTTGCGCCCTGCCCGGACCCCTGACGACCACCCAGTCCCGTGCGTGCCGCCGTCGCAGCCGCCGACTGACGGTGCAGTACAGCGCAACAATAGCAGCAACAGCCGCTGCAACAGTTTTGAGCCAATTTTTGCGACGAGATTTCCTTCTCGTCTTTCGATCGAATCTCGATCTTCCTTCGCTGGTAT
Organism: Iris pallida; assembly: GCA_029216955.1. Lineage (NCBI taxonomy): Eukaryota > Viridiplantae > Streptophyta > Magnoliopsida > Asparagales > Iridaceae > Iris > Iris pallida. The sequence goes on along the minus strand of JANAVB010040891.1, from coordinate 177,718 downwards.
GTACACAACCCTAGCACCTACGAATCCCGATAAATAATTTATTTTCTTTCGTATTAGGATCAGATTTAAATCAATCCAAAAATTGTCGAAAACCTGTCCAAAAACAGGGTGTAGCACTGTCCTAACACCCCAATTTCGAAGGCCAAAATTGGTCGATCCATTATGAAACCCGAAAAACTAAATGAAGACAGTCCCAGGCAACCTATAGGGCTTTAGAGCCCTTCTTGTAGATTTAAATCTTGTCGACCATGTATCAAGTAAATCGATTCCCAAAATCGATGAAAACAGTTTTAAAATAATAGAAATATTTAGAAATTTTCCCGATATGGCGTGCGTCCAAACAAACCAGGAGACGTGGTCGCAACCCATGAGTATCGAAAGACGCGTATGGATGTTGTCAACATGTGAGATTCGACGAAACTCAATTTCGTTGTGCGTGTACGACGAAATCGAGGCGTATCCATCGAGATATCCCGTATCGGTTCCTTTGCAAACTAGCACATAACTTCGTGCACATTTGCCATCTCGAGACAAAACTTACGCCAACAGGACTGTATCATTTTTTTGGTCCTGTATGCCAAGTTTGGTCCGATTTTGAGAAAGTCGACCGGAATGCTATTTTGGCGGGCCCACGACCCAATCCAACGGGCAAAATTGTGCACAGTCCACTGAAATCCAACTTTGGACATATGGTTGAGTTCGTATTATCAAATCGGACTCGTAGACATGTAGTTTGATGACTTTAAAATCATAGATACTGGCACGCTTTTCGGTGCAAAGCGGATCCAACGACGGACATCGTTTTGACCCAAAATTATGATTTTGCCCCTGTGTCCAGAATTAAACTTTTGGATAGGAATTTTTAGATATTTATTTTATGCCAAATACGTTCGTGATATTTATTTCAGCATCCAAGAACATTTGGGGGCAATTGGCTTTCTTTGCTGCGCTAAGCCTTTATCAGCAGCTCAGGACACCAGGTGAGTACAGTTCATGTCTTGTTTTCAGTATTGTTAATTACTATAATTGCATGATTAGTGATATATATATGATTCTTGACACGTTCAGCACACAGGTTAGTGTCATATGGATTTTAGTCATAATACTATGTTTTATTTTACTGGGTTTCGTGATTTATTGTCATGACTAATCCATGTGTAATAGTAGGGTGGGGAAGTATGTACTAAGTAGATATGTGATCAACCCCGTAGACCATGCTTTATTTTATGCAATATAGACCGTGTAGACCGTGCTTTATTTCATGCAATGTAGACTATGTAGACCGTATTTTATTTCATGCAATGTAGATCATGTAGACTGTATTTTATTTCATGCAATGTAAACATTGTAGCCCGTGCGGTATAGTGGACCAACATGATCACATATTAAACAGTGTACTTCAAATCACGTAGTTGGTTAAGATTCCTTGTTCCATGCTTTACTTCTTTTTATAGTTCATGTCAACTGTTTTCCTTTGCTTCCTGTGCCATGTTTATAGTTTATTTCTTTCATCATGTATGTCATAACTTTTCACTATTTTTATAGTCGCTATCATATATTGGAACTGCATGCTTGGATTATACTCGTTCCATTCCTGAATGGAAAGCAACATTTTTCAGGTTAACCGTGACTACTCTTAGCATGAGGGAGACACAGGTGTACTTGCAGGCCAAAATCTAGAGATTAGTTAAATAGATGTGTTGTAGACATTCTCAATATTTGTAAGAACTTTGTACTTTCTTTAAATGTAAAGCTCATGAAATTTGTAAATTAGTTAGTTTTGTGAATGAGCAATAAAGTTATTATTTATGTGATTTAGAGCATTGTGGCTAGACAACGTTCTACCGCCGACATTGCGGCGTAGGCTGGCTTGAACACGCACTCGTATCCCGAAAAGTGGGTGCGGGTCGTGACAACTATGGAAAAATGTCGCAAGTTTTCATGCAAAGTTATTGCAACTTCTACAACGCGAGCTTTGATCCGAAGTACTCGACCAACTTCAATTGTGAAGTGTCTTTCTTCAATCAAGCCTTTGATTACAATCACTCTAAAACTTCTAGACCGTACCGCACTTGCAAATCGACTAGAGGATTGTAACTAGCTTGGGATTTGAAAATGAAAAGCTTAGACTACTTTGGAAGAACGTATTAGGCTTAGAGAGAAGAGAAGAGAGAGGTGTGTTAAAATGATGAAAATTCTTCTCTATTTATAGGTTTTCCAAAGACAGAATTTGGACAGAATTCTTTGAGAGAATCTCGACAAATAGCTGTTACATCTGTAACTGCGGGAAGATCAAGTTCAAAATGCATTGGACACTAAGGGTGTGTTTGGTAACACTGAAGTGGGCTATGGATTCCACTGTTCATTGGAAGTGGGCCATTGAATTCAAGTTCCGGTGTTTGGTTCGCGGGGATGTGGGAGTGGAATTTGGTAAGTGCAGTTCCTGAAATCCATAGGACCCACCTCCAAATCCGGAAAACAACTTCCTCTTTTTTGTTGAGGATGTGGGTTGGAAAGTGAAAAAAGGTAGAAGTAAGTAATTAATTAATATATATAGTACTTAGTTAATCACAAATATTTACTAACTAATTAAATAATTAAATAATTATAATTATAATTATAATTATTATATACCGATTTCTCTTTATATAATATCGAATTATTATAATAATAATAAATTATTTAATAAAAATGACATTGAATAATAATAATAATAATAATAATAATAATAATAATAATAATAATAATAATAATAATAATAATAATAATAATTTTAAGATTACCAAAATGATATTGAATAATAATAATAATAATAATAATAATAATAATAATAATAATAATAATAATAATAATAATAATAATAATACCAAATTATTTTTATTTTTATTATTATTATTTTGTAATTAAAATTAAAATGACCGGTATTATTGTTATTATTTTTTAACTAAATTAATTATCATAATTTTTATTATTATAACATATTGTTTTACTTTCCACTTTCCTATCTCAACCAAACATATTCCTCTGATTTTTTACTTCTCACTTCCTATCTCAACCAAACACATTTTTCCCCTATTGGGGGACAAGAAAATACATGGATTCCTATCCCACTTTCCCCTTTGAAAGTCCAAATCCATATTTTTCAACACTTACGGTTTACCAAACAGGCCCTAAATGAACTCGGAGCAAACTCGGGCCGAATTCCCTTGGTATTCTGTTATGGTTTTTGTAAACTGGTTTTTGGCTTTTTTAAAAAGTCAGGCAGTTAGAAGCTTTTGTAAATAGGTTTACTTTTAAAACAAGGATATTTTGAAAACATTTTGGGGTAGCCTATTTACCAATACGACTTAGTGTACATCGTATTCCTAGACTCAATAAATAATAAAAATTACATTGATAAGGAAATACAGACTCAATGACAAACTGACTTCTTGTCATGAACGGTAGTTCTCAACAATTGTCCAAGTAGCCCTTATATCGAGACATGGTTAGATCAATTATTAAAATTAGGTTTGACCATGACCAATGGCCAACAATGTCTATGGTTAGGAGAATGGAATAGAGGTTCAGTTATGTGCATGACATTGTGAGTGTATGTGTATATCAATAATAGAGACATGTTCATAACAGAGGATATACATGAGGTATGTGTGTATCTATCATGCCCCAGTCCCAAAATACACGGAACTAGATCACGTGGCCATGGCCAACTGCGTATCCAAGTGGACTCCAGTCCAAAATTGAATACAGAAAGCTGTCCTAGATTTGTGTAAGTATCTCTATAACAGGTTTATATCTCAATCCATGGAACAGAAACATAAAGAATAGGAAATATGAGAACCAGTCTGCAGCCTAATAATCATATTTGTCCGAATAAACTCAAAAGGAATAATAGGAGTGTATAAATACTATATTGCTAAGCATAATACAACATGAAATGAAACATTTAAACTACGAAAGAGTGAATACCTGCAATGAGTACATACATGAAATATAATGGAAGCTCATCAACAATACAGCAAAGTTCTCTGTAGACCAAGCGGCTAACCTGAAAGGAAACCAGGTCATCAGCGGGACACAACAAGGTACATAATATGCAGGCCAAGTGTACGACAGTAATGAATACATATATAAAGTAAGTATGACTGGAAAAAATGGATGAATCTAACATAACCAATTAATATGAAAATATAATTTAAGAAACATCACTCGAACATGCGGACTGTCACGGTGTACTCCAGAGACCTGATACGGAACTCCGATAACTATGAAAAATCTGCAGTTCCGGTAAGGAACTGTTGTAACTATGAATCTTCGAAGCTCTGAATAAGAGGCGACAATAACAAGGTGGAAAAGTAGCCCAAGCGCACAGTGTATGTTCTTCCCGCCCATGTGCCTTCACGAATCGTATCCATGAGACGCTAGGCCAGAACATCTAGCTAGGACAACGAGTCATAATAGAAAAGTAACAGTGCATGCATATCAATGTCAACGTCCAAGAATCAGACTCGGATTTCCGTATATCAAGATATAATCAAGTATGGGAATCCATCAATAATATAGTATCACATGAACATGTCCTAGGGTCAGTGTTTACCCCGCAACGAATTGTCGTGGTAACGCAAATGTGAATATCTAGTATCGATACCCGATGGCGCTAACGTCCATCGGTACCCGATTGTGATTCGGACGCGAAGTACCGTACACGGCCCTAGGTGTTGCACAATATAATCAAGCAGGTATTTAAAAAAGCTAAATATTTTAAGCTGAAGTACAAGATTGGCAAGGTACACGTGACGCCGGTCCAACGTCCAAGTTCGAAAAGCCAAGAGAACCTAGATGAATAAATTTTAAAACTAACTAATATTTAATAGATTTTAGCTACCTAGCTAAGCTATTAATTAGCATATAACTGAACATGATACTCTATTGTCTACAACTAATACTATATGACCAATATATATAAATTCCCTCTCACAAATATTACTGTTATTAGTTATTCCCATGCTGAATCGTCAAAAGTCAAATTTTATCATATCATCAGTCACTCCCAGAGGGAACATTGTAGGTTGGGAAACATAGCCCACTAACTCGTCCTATCATATCACCCTTTACACACCTTCACCAGCTAACATATATATATATATATATATATATATATATATGGGAGCGGATCGGGAGTCCCGTTCGCGGAGCCCCGCCGAAGCCCCCGCGATCCTTAGCCGTTGGATCGCGCGGGCGGGGGCGGGCCCCACGCGGGTCCCGCGCGATCCGATGGTGCAGGGGGGGGGGGGGGGGCGGGACTTCGGCGGGGCTCCGCGGGCGGGTATCCCGATCCGTTTCCTATATATATATATATATATATATATATATATATATATATATATATATATGAGAAAAACGTACCTAAGGTCGACCTTAGGTAAATTACCTAAGGTCGACCTCATTTTTCTCATTTTACAACATTTTTTTCTTGAATTTTTTTTTATGGGATTCATCTACACCTTATTGACTGGCAACATACCAAATTTTAAGAAAAAATAATATTGTTTAGCCCCCTATCAATAAGGTGCAAAATCGACGATGTAGCAGCAAAGTTTTAGACCGTCGATTTTGCAAGGGATAGATAGGGGGCTAAACAATATTATTTTTTCTTGAAATTTGGTATGTTGCCAATCAATAAGGTGTAGATGAATCCCATAAAAAAAAAATTCAAGAAAAAAATGTTGTAAAGTGAGAAAAATGAGGTCGACCTTAGGTAACTTACCTAAGGTCGACCTTAGGTACATTTTCCTCTCTCTCTCTCTCTCTCTCTCTCTCTCTATATATATATATATATATATTTTTTCCTCTCTCTCTCTCTCTCTCTCTCTCTCTCTATATATATATATATATATATATATATATATATATATATAAACAAGCTCCTGCTACTACCCCTCACATAAAAATTGTTTCTCTTACCAACTACAAGTTCAGCGTTAATAAATTTCTCACTTTAACAACACAGCCTCAACCATGTACTCGTCCATGCTCACTATTTCAGGGAAGAACCCAATATTGTAATCCTTGGTCCTTCCATCCAAACATATCCACATATGTGTACCCATCTATTCCTCAAAATTCACATAAGTCTAACATGCCCATATACACATACTCCAATCACCAGTTTAAGCATCTTCAATACTCATCCCATGTATATAATTTATTTCTCATTCGTTTCTTTCAAATATGCATGCTCGAAATAGTTATAGCCATCTAAAACATGTGAATATAAGGCCATGGTCCTACCATGACACTAACTCCTTAACTCTCCATTCCATGTTGTTATTTGCAAAATTGTACTCATATACACGTCACTCTACCAATCTATCAAACCCCACATGTTCTCAACACATATTAGTATCACTATTCACTTCACTGATACCTAAACACAACCATCCTTACTTTTTCAACATGGAACAGTCCTAAGTATTCCTTCTTCTCATTTTGCATATGCTGGCTTATCCTTTCATTAATTTTATTTGTTAAACAATTTGTTACCAACACATAACAGGATATATTCTCCTCCTCCCTACTGCTACTCTTAGGGTTTGTTTGGTAACCGAATTTTACTATTTGGATTTGGATTTAGAAATCCTCCAAATCCAAATCATGAATTTTACTATTCAAATGAATCAAATCCAACTCCAAAACCAACTCCAACCAAACATAGGATTTGGTTTTATGATTAATAATTAAATATAGTCATGATCAATAATTAAGCTATTAATTAATTATGATTAATTATAATTATTATTATTTAAAAATTAAAAATTAATGATTAGTAATTAATAATTGACGATTAGTTATTATTAATTATAAAATTAATAATTAATAATTAGTTAATTTTTAAATAAATAACGATTAATAAATAACGATTAATAATTAATAATTAACGATGAATAATTAATAATTAATAACTATAAATTAAATAAATAATAATTAACAATTAATAATCATAATTATAAATTAAATAACTAATAATTAATAAATTCAATGAATTTGTCTTCAAATTTATAAAAATCCAAATTCTACCTCCAAATACGATTTACCAAACGGGCCCTTACTAGTAGCACACAAGTTTCACCTTGGTCAACCATTTTGCAACAGACCCATGCCTCCCCTTTAAAAAAAAAACTCCCATATAATCCTTCATCTATGGCTCACATAAATTCCCCATCAGCTACATTCTTCATTCTAACAGACCCTTATCTCCCAAATGCTTAAACCCATCTCTTAAATATATTTTCCCAAGGTTACACTCAAGTGGACTGCATATAAATATGGATTAGTTAAGATTAACACACATAACACTTGCATAAGAACTAATTTCCTTAGCCAACACCCTACTTTATGTTGGGAAAGAAGCGCGGAAACCTTTCTCCAAACCGGAGAGTACCTGCGAGAGGACCGAGCAAACAACGCACGAACCCAAAAACAAGCACACAAAACAATCACGCAGACACAGAGAATTTTTGACGTGGAAACCCTTGCGGGAAAAACCACGGGACGATCGGAGTCCAACCCTGAGAAGCCTCCACTAATGGAATAGAAGAATTACACCCTCTACAAACTCCTCCCGATCCAAATCGGATCCCCACAACACTCAGAGACAAGAACAATGATCACAAGGCTACGAAGAACGAGAACGACGAGTAGAGATTACCCGAAACACGATCTCCTCCGAATATCAACCTTCAATCCTCCGCCTTCTTCTCCGAAGTTGCAATGGCACTCTTGCCTCCTTCTCTCTCAAACTTGTGTTATGTTGCACTTGTGAATTAGGGTTGAGAAAACTCAATATATATCTCCCTAATCCCGCAACCAACCTGAACCGTTGGATTAGATCCAATGATGAAAACTCATCCAAAATCCCGCTTCAGCCCCCCGACACACAGAGTTCGGCCAGAACTCTGTGCGGGGCAACCAGCACTGGCCGACCCACTTCTGGAATGAGGAGGCAGAGTTCGGCCAGAACTCTGCCAGGGGCAGAGTTCTGCCCGAACTCGGCCCCTCTGCTTCCAGCAGCTCTCTGCAGCTCTCTCAGCAGTCCTGCTTCCTCCCCGAGCTTCTTCGACACACGAACGGCGCTCGTCGCACTCCGGGGTCTTCTCCACATAGGTTGGGAACCCCACCCACTCCAACAAATCTCCCCCTTCACAACTATGGGGAGGACGTCGTCATCCCGACGATCTGCCTGCAGTACTCAAACTTCCCCCTTGGTAGAATCTTCGTGAACATATCAGCTCCGTTGTCATCTGTATGCACCTTCTCAAGCTCCGCGTCCTTCTTTTCAACCACATCCCGTATCCACTGATACCGAGTCTCGATGTGCTTGGACCGGCTATGAAACGTCTGATTCTTCACAAGATGGATAGCACTCTGACTGTCGCAAAGCAAAGTATACTGCTCTTGCTTCAGTCCCATTTCCTGCAACAGCTTCTTCATCCACAACAGCTCCTTGCAAGCCTTCGTCGCCGCAATGTATTCCGCCTCCGTCGTTGACAAGGCAACACACTTCTGCAACCGCGACTGCCACGATACCGCTCCTCCCGCAAACATCATCACGTAGCCCGAAGTCGACCGCCTCGTGTCTACATCTCCAGCCATATCAGCGTCAGTATACCCGACCAGCTTCGGCTCGTCACCACCAAAGGAAAGTCTCCAACCAGCAGTGCCCTGAAGATATCGTAGAATCCACTTGACCGCACTCCAATGTACCCTTCCAGGATTCGAAAGATACCTGCTAACCGTACCAACTGCATGAGCAATATCTGGCCTCGTACACACCATGGCATACATAAGGCTTCCCACAGCTGAAGCATATGGAACCCGCTCCATATCTTCCTTTTCGTCCTCAGTAGATGGACACTGCTCCTCAGTGAACTTAAAGTGAGCCGCGAGGGGGGAACTCACTTTCTTCGACCCGTCCATCCCGAAACGCTGAAGTACCCGGTGAATGTACTTCTTTTGGGACAAGTGTAGCAGCTTGGACTCTCTCTCTCGGCTGATCTCCATCCCAAGAATAGTCTTCGCTGCGCCCAAATCCTTCATAGAGAAGGCCGCGCCCAGTTGGCGCTTCAACTCCGCTATCCTAGTGGCATTCCGACCCACTAATAGCATATCATCAACATAGAGCAATAAGATGATAAAATCATCATCGGCAAAGTACCTCACAAATGCACAATGGTCCGACGTCGTCCGTGCATAACCATGCTCCCCCATAAACGACTCGAACTTTCTGTACCACTGCCTCGGAGCCTGCTTCAGACCATACAAGCTCTTCCTCAACCGGCAGACCAAATGTGACTTGCCCTTCTCACAGAATCCCTCCGGCTGCTCCATGTACAACTCCTCCTCAAGATCACCGTGGAGGAACGCCGTCTTCACATCCATCTGCTCGACCTCCAAGTCGAAACTGGCTGCTAATGCTAGCACCACCCGAATAGACGAATGCTTGACGACAGGCGAAAAGATTTCATCATAATCCACGCCTTTCCGCTGACCGTAGCCCTTGACTACCAGTCTCGCTTTGTATCGAGGGCGAGTAGCATCATCCGTCTGCTTCACTCTGAACACCCATCGATTCTTCAAAGCCTTCTTGCCCTTTGGCAACCGCACCAGATCATAAGTAGAATTGGTGTGCAAGGAACTCATCTCCTCTTGCATAGCCACCATCCACTCCTGCCTGTGTTCGTCTTCCATAGCCTCTGTGAAACTTTCGGGCTCTCCCCCGTCAGTCAATAGCACATACTCATCCGGCGAGTATCTCGTAGATGGTCGACGATCCCTGTTGCTCCTTCTCAGTGGAGCCACTGGTGCTGGCTGTATACCGACAGCCTCCTCCCCTTCAGGAACTACCTCTCCGACATGCTCATCCTCCTGAGGGACACCCTGACCACCATCAGCAGGCTGATGATCAAGGTTGGGAGCAACTCCATGTACCGGCTCCCCCATAACTGGATCCTCTGCGATGTCCTCTGGAAACTGCTCGAAGCGAAATGACTCTAACTCAGGCAATTCCTCAGCCTCAGAAGGCGTCTCGGAATCCTGAGTGTTGTTCATGGTCTGATCCTCGACGAACACCACGTCCCTGCTTCTGTAGAGCTTTCCTTCCACTGGGTCGTAGAGTCTATAGCCAAACTCATCCCGACCGTAGCCGACAAAGACGCATCGCCTCGTCTTCGGCTCAAGTTTGGTCCTCTCGTCCTTCGGTACATGCACGAAGGCTTTACAACCAAACGCCTGCAGGTGACTGTATGACGGCTCCTTGCCGTACCATACTTTGTCAGGCACATCACCCTGCAAAGGAGCACTAGGAGACAAATTAATAATATAAGCAGCTGTGAGAAGAGCCTCACCCCAATAACTGCCCGGCAAGTTTGCTTCTGACAGCAAACACCGCACCCTCTCCATCAGTGTCCTGTTCATGCGCTGGCGGAGTCTTCTAGTGTCGTATCCCTTGCTCTCTGCAATACGCATCAAAGGGACCGATGTATTCGCCGCCATTGTCGGACCGAACACACAACAACTTCTTGCCCGTCTCCCTTTCAACGGAGGCCTGAAACTCCTTGAAAGTAGGCAGCACCTGATCCTTGGTCTTTAAGGCATAGACCCAAACCTTCCTGGAACAGTCATCAATGAAAGTCACAAAGTAAGAAGCACCACCAAGAGATTTTACCTTCATAGGACCGCAGACATCCGAGTGAATCAACTCGAGCAACGCCGGCTTCCTCGAACTTGGGTGACTCTGGAAAGACACCCTACTTTGCTTCCCAGCCAAACAGTGCGTGCATTTCTCCAACTTTGTAGACTTGAGCCCCGGAATCACTTTCCTGTTCACCAAGTAGCTCATCCCCTTCTCGCTGATATGGCCGAGCCGCCTGTGCCACAACTCGGTAGACGCGTCACTGACTACGTTCACCTCCTGTGCCCCCTCTGCGCTCCCCTCCATATAGTAGAGACCGGACTTCTTGCTTCCTCTGGCAATCACCATCGAACCTCTGGAAAGCTTCCACTGACTATTCCCGAAGAGACTGAAGAATCCCTCGTCATCCAACCTTCCAACCGACACCAGGTTGAAACGGATATCAGGGACATGACGAACATCCTTGAGAACAAGAACCGCACCCGTCTTCGTTCTCAAATGCACATCTCCAATGGCAACCGCCTTCGACACATCTCCGTTGCCCATCTTCAACACGCCACAGTCGCCTGTCGTGTAAGTGGCAAACAGTGCCCTATTGTGAGATACATGTGCTGAAGCCCCTGAGTCCACCAGCCAAGAATTGTCATCGCAGGCGAGGTTAGTAATGACCTCATCACCTACGACGATCACATCGCCTCCATGCACCGAGGCCGCCGCTGTAGTGTTCTCTTCTTGCTTCCCCTTGTCGCCCTTCTTCTCCTTCTTCCAAGCGAAACAATTCCGCTTGATATGGCCCTTCTTACCGTAATGATAACACTCTGAGTCCTCGTACCAACCCTTGGACTTCCCCCTGCTCTTGTCTCTGCCACCACCTGGACCCCTGCTTTTGCCCCTTCCGCGGCTCTCTGAAACAAGTGCCTCTGAGTGGTGGGATGTGGATGAAGTGCCCTGAGAACGTCTCCGCATCTCTTCATTCAACACCCCGCTCTTGGCAAACTCCAGACTGACCATGCCCTCTGGAGCAGAAGCGATCATAGATACTCGTACGGTCTCCCACGAGTCTGGCAAGGTACACAGCAGCCACAGTCCCTGAACTTCGTCGTCGAACTTGACTCCCATAGAAGATAGCTTGTCAACCACGCCCTGGAAATCACTCAAGTGATCCGTAATAGACGCCCCATCCTTGTACCGCAGACCCATCATCATTCGGATCAGGAACAACTTGTTTACCCCGGTCTTCTTCGCATACAAGGATTCCAGCTTATCCCACAACGTCTTCGCGTGCTCAATATTGGCAACGTGGTTGTACACGTTCTCATCAACAAACTGCCGTATGTACCCACACACCTGTATGTGCTCGAACTTCCAGTCCTCCTCGGATTTATCACTGGGCCTCTCGGTTGCAAACACAGGTAGATGCAGCTTCTTGACAAATAGCAAATCCTTCATCTTGCTCCGCCAATAATGATAGTTTGTGCCATTAAGGTTCACCATGCGCACCGGCTTCGCGTCCATCTCTCCTCTCTGGTTCCTCTGTCAACTCCTGACACCCTTTGAACCCAAAGCTTTGATACCACTCTATTGGTATCAGCCAGAACAAAACCTATGCTCTGATACCACTCTGTTGGGAAAGAAGCGCGGAAACCTTTCCCCAAACCGGAGAGTACCTGCGAGAGGACCGAGCAAACAACGCACGAACCCAAAAACAAGCACACAAAACAATCACGCAGACACAGAGAATTTTTGACGTGGAAACCCTTGCGGGAAAAACCACGGGACGATCGGAGTCCAACCCTGAGAAGCCTCCACTAATGGAATAGAAGAATTACACCCTCTACAAACTCCTCCCGATCCAAATCGGATCCCCACAACACTCAGAGACAAGAACAATGATCACAAGGCTACGAAGAACGAGAACGACGAGTAGAGATTACCCGAAACACGATCTCCTCCGAATATCAACCTTCAATCCTCCGCCTTCTTCTCCGAAGTTGCAATGGCACTCTTGTCTCCTTCTCTCTCAAACTTGTGTTATGTTGCACTTGTGAATTAGGGTTGAGAAAACTCAATATATATCTCCCTAATCCCGCAACCAACCTGAACCGTTGGATTAGATCCAATGATGAAAACTCATCCAAAATCCCGCTTCAGCCCCCCCGACACACAGAGTTCGGCCAGAACTCTGTGCGGGGCAACCAGCACTGGCCGACCCACTTCTGGAATGAGGAGGCAGAGTTCGGCCAGAACTCTGCCTGCCCGAACTCGGCCCCTCTGCTTCCAGCAGCTCTCTGCAGCTCTCTCAGCAGTCCTGCTTCCTCCCCGAGCTTCTTCGACACACGAACGGCGCTCGTCGCACTCCGGGATCTTCTCCACATAGGTTGGGAACCCCACCCACTCCAACACTTTATTCCTTCTTCAATGCCTACTCATGAAGCTACGCTCTATGAGCATTCCCAGCATAAATCCAAGCTTGCACAAAGAAGAAAGAGAATGGAAGGATGGTTACCAGAGGTGAGAGATCTCTCAGAAGAAGGAAGGACCCGTAGCTCGATGCGTCGAGCGGTCGGAGCTCCGCTTACACGCCTCTTGAAGCCACACAGAAGGAAGCCGACGGTGCACATCCTTGTCGACGCAAATCGTCGGCGCAAGTAGTTCAGACAAAGGAAGCGTACGATGCCGTACCTCCGCGCGTAGTCGAGTTGGTTGCTCCGCGGTGGTGCACAGCCGCCAGTTCGCCGTGGCCTCGCCCAAGGCTTCGTCGATGCAGAGGAAATCAACTAGGGAGGTCCGAGGAAGGAAGGTGGGGGTAGCTGTTAGGGGGTTGGCGGCTGATGCTTGGGGGTGTGGTCGTACGACGTGTTCCTGCAGCCCGCAGGGGCACAGTACCATGCATCAATAAAGAAAGAAACGACACAGCATGGTGCTCATGAGGACTAAGGAATGGTTGGGCTTGGTTATATATAAAAAAAGAGTATGTGGTGCTTTTATACAACATTTGTTTGGGCTTTGTTTGCTCCCACAGCTCACTTTAGCAAGGTGTTCACACAACCTTGTCTCAAGTTAAGGAAACATTGGGTTCACACTTTAGCTTACGTTAGCAAAGGGGTGCTTCCATACATATGCTCAAGTTAGCAATTTCCTCCAAATTGGAACAAGTTGGCTACAGGATCAACTATGAAATCAAATGAGTACTCGTATAGGAATTTTGCAATAGGAAGAAGACAAGTGGCTAGCATTTACCAATAGGAAGAACGACAAGTGGCTAGCCGTCGCTAATACTCGATAGAAGAACGACGGTTTAGCGACGGAATATCCGTCGCTTAGGTTCTGAAATTTTTTATATTTCCAGAACCTTGTCGACGGATAATCCGTCGCTAATCCGCCGACATCCGTCGCTAACTGGAAATTCTCCAGTTAGTGACGGAATATTCCGTTGCTCAGCCGTCACCTTTTGTCGCAAGTCCGTCGCTAACTGAAAAATTTTTGAAAAAAAAAATTACATGAAACACAGCATTCCCTGTTCGTACAACATCCGAAACATCGAACATCACAATATGCATCACACCTCACACAAACCCACAAACCAATATACCTCACATACCAATATACAAATATCTATCACAAATACATCACACAAACCAACACACATCAATGAACCAACAAACCAATATACATCACACATCAATATACAAATATCTATCAAAAATACATCACACAAACCAACATACATCAATGAGACCCGGAGCAACCCTCCGTTGAATTTCTATATAATAAAAGTCTAGGTAATAGCATCCAAAAATATCCAAGTCTATAAAATAACCATGTCTAGAAAATAAAAATCCGTCAAGAGAACCATCCAAAGTAAAACCCATAAATAAGTCTACCGGAAACAAATCCGGTCAAAAATCATATATATATATATATATATATATATATATATATATATATATATATATATATATATATATATATATATATTATCCTATATGTACGCGCAGAGAGATCTCCCTCCTCAGCCACTTCGCATAAGTAGGATCCACGCCAGCAAGCTCAATATCCATAGGAGATGGATGACAGGAACTCCCGGTGCAACTGCCCTCTAGTGCCACCTCCCCCGTCACAGCAGGAGGTGGTGGTACTACCGATTCAGCAGCAGGTACCACTACCGACTTAGCAGTAGGTACCACTACCTCCTCAGCAGCAGGAGGTGGCACTACCTCCTCAGCAACAGGAGGTGCCACTACCTCCTCAGCTGCCATTTGTGCCTCTCTCAAGCGACGTCCTCGGGTCTTGGGTGCCATCTAGTAAGACTGATAGAAACATGGATATTAATTAGGGATTAAACAAAATGACAATATTAGTCTGATACCGACCCCTCTATACTTTGTAACGTCTATTATGACAAGGATCGGTATCGGAAGACAAAGTAAACAGAATTGTAATTAAAAAAATATATAGTCCGATACCGACCCCCCTATACTTCGTCGCTCAACTTCCCCTACTCTCAAGAAGGCCCCCTCTCTGACCT
>JANAVB010040891.1:0-157500 GCA_029216955.1 Iris pallida | reverse complement strand
CCCTAAGGTGACATCTATCATAGAAGGAAATGATCTCACGACTATGTCCATGGAGACTTTGATGGGAAAGCTGATGACTCATGAGCTTGACCTCAAAGACTTCAAAGAGCCCGCTCCTAAGGCAAAGGAGATTGCCATTAAAGCTCACCGACGAAGGGCTGATCCTGAAGAGACGGATGACGACAACTCGGAAGGTGAAGATCAAGATCTCCTTGTCCACAACTTCAAGAAATTCCTTCGCTTCAATCGAAGAAAGAAGGAACCACAAGAAGATAACGAAGAAGAGCCAACTTGCTATGGCTGCAAGAAGACTGGACACGTCCGAAAAGACTGTCCATTCACAAAGAAGAGCAACCGATATGTGAAACCATACAAGAAAGCTTCCTCAAAGAAATATGCCAACACAAGAATTTGGCATGAAAATAAAGCTAGTGACTCCGAGGAAGAAAAGGACTCTCCTCAAGACACCGCCAATGTTTGCCTAATGGCTACATCCGACAAGGTAACTAGCGAAACTCTCGATGATTTCACGTTTGATGAACTTGGCGATGCATTCAATGATTTACTCAATGACCACAAGAAAGTCATTGGTAAATATAAACATGCCAAGGAAAAGATCAAAAGTTATAAAGTCGAGATTCAAAGATTCTCTTCATTGCTTGATAATAGTAAAGACATTTCACCCACAGAAGTCACAAATGAGGTGTCTAAGCTTAAATTAAGCCTACATGATGCCGAAGCACGTATAGAAAAGCAAACACAAGAGATCACAGCACTTAATACTGAGATTGCTGAAGAAAAGAATAGACACAAGATCTCTATCACTAAGATTTATGGTTTGAATACTAAGATTAATGAACTGCAGGCCGTCTCTAAGAAATTAGAGACTAGATTGGGAAAACAGGTTGCTCAACCTCAAACCCAATAACATGAGACACACACAAAGCATGACACTACTCATACTAGTCAACCACGTCATCCACCTGCAGCACGTAATCATTCTTATATGTACACACACTTTCATAAAGCACACAAACCACATGCATGTAGAAATAATTCTCATATGTCACATAATCACCATGCTACACATAGATACAATCATCACTATGTTGCACAAAAACAAAATCACCATCACACTGCTTATGGATATAAACATCATCATGCTTCACACCACTCTACATATAGACATCATCACCATGCTACTCCACATCACTCTACATATAGACATCATCACCATGTTACTCCACACCATTCTACATATATACATCATCAACATGCTCCTAAAATAAATAGGAATGCTATTTGTACTTATTGTGGATTATATGGACACATTTCACCACAATGTAGAGTTAGGATATTAGTAGATAGAAACATATATGCATGGTTGCCGAAAACTAACTTTTCAGGATCCTCAAGAACCTGGGTACCAAAGGTCACATCTACTCTTGATGTAGGTGGACCTTCCCTCCTCAACTAAGAGTAAGTGGATTCTCGATAGTGGATGCTCGCGACATATGACGGGAGACGCAAATCTTTTTGTATCACTATCGATGAAGAGGGAAGGATATGTATCCTTCGGCAACAACCTTAAATGGTATATCATTGGTAATGGTACTATAGGTCATCCTCCTTCTCCTGTAATAAAGGATGTCTGCCTAGTGACCGAGTTAAAGCATAGCCTGCTCAGCATAAGTCATCTTGCTAATCATGGGTATGATATTAACTTTGGACAAAATAAATGCTTTATTTATGATAGGTCAACAGGATATATTGCTTTTGAAGGGATAAGAGAGGATAATATTTATATTCTGTATCTATCTAGAGACACTAACAGTGCAGGAAGATGTCTCTATGCTCACAAGGATGAAAGATTACTGTCGCACCAGCGTCCTGGTCATGCCAATATGGATACTATATCCAGGCTATCGACTAAGAAGCTAGTTAGAGGCTTGCCCGACATCATATTCAAAAAGGACATTGTATGTGCCGAATGTGAGTTGAATAAGGCAACCAAGTTCTCATTTCATTCCATAAACTCTGTAAGTACTACTAGACCCTTGCAATTACTTCATATGGATTTATTTGGTCCTAGTAGAGTAGCCAGTCTTGGTGGAAAACTCTACGCTTTTGTTATAGTAGACGACTTTTCGAGATTTACTTGGATTTTCTTTCTTACAAACAAAAGTGATATCATTTCTGTTTTCAAAATTTTTGCTAAAATGGTTCAAAACAAAAAAGGCTACATGATTACTCGAATCCGAAGTGATCATGGAGGCGAATTCGAAAATACTGATTTTGAAAAGTTTTGTGATTTAAATGATTTTAATCATGAGTTTTCTTGTCCAAGAACTCCTCAACAAAATGGTGTTATGGAGCGGAAGAATAGGACTCTTGGCGATATGGCTAGAGTCATGTTAAATAAATTCTCTCTTCCGAAATATTTTTGGGCTGAAGCTGTCAGTACAGCATGCCATATTTTAAATAGGGTGCTAATTCGTCCGATTACGAAGAAAACACCCTATGAGCTTTGGTTTGGAAGAACTCCAAACGTTTCATATTTTCGTGTTTTTGGGTGTAGATATTTTATCCTTAACACCAAATACAACTTAGGAAAATTTGATGCCAAAGCTGACGATGGTATATTTCTTGGCTATGCGGCCAAGAGTAAGGGATATAGAGTGTTCAACAAACGCTCATTAATTGTGGAAGAGTCTACAAATATGACTTTTGATGAGGATAGCAGTGCAGCAGCTACTCTTGATGATGATGTTGAGCCATCAGCTTCTACTCCAAAGAATACCACCACTGAAACTAATTCTCTGGAGGGCTTGCCAAAGAAATTCTCTTTCAAGCCCTCATATCCAGAAAATCTGGTCATAGGTGAGGTTTCACGCGGAGTAAGTACTAGATCATCATTAAGAGACTCCATTGCTAGTACTGCCTTCATTTCACAAATTGATCCGAAAAATATTATAGAAGCTTTTAATGATGAATTTTGGATTTCTGCCATGCAAGAAGAACTCAACCAATTCGAAAGGAGCCAAGTTTGGGAACTCGTTCCTAAGCCAACTAATCACTCGATTATTGGTACGAAATGGGTTTTTCGTAACAAAGTTAATGAAGATGGTTCAGTTACACGCAACAAATCTCGTCTAGTAGCCCAAGGATACAACCAAGAAGAGGGTATCGACTACGATGAGACGTATGCTCCTGTTGCAAGACTCGAATCCATTCGAATGCTTTATGCATTTGCTAATTTTCAAAACTTTAAACTATTTCAAATGGATGTGACAAGTGCTTTCTTGAATAGATTTATTAAGGAGGAATTTTTTGTAAAACATCCTCCTAGTTTTGAAAATCATAAATTTTCCAACCATGTTTTCAAACTCAAGAAAGCGCTATATGGCCTCAAACAAGCCCCTAGAGCTTGGTATGAGAGGTTAAGCAATTTCTTGCTTGAAAAAGGTTTTTCAAAAGGGAAAGTTGACACAACACTTTTTTATAAAATCTTTCAAAGACACCATTCTCTTAGTACAAATTTACGTTGATGATATTATATTTGGTTCTACTGATGAAACTGTCTGTCAAGATTTTGCTAAGTGTATGCAGACCGAGTTTGAAATGAGCATGATGGAAGAGCTCAATTACTTTCTTGGACTGCAAGTCAAACAAACATCAAATGAAACTTTCATCTGTCAGTCAAAGTATACAAAGGACATGCTGAAGAAATTTGACCTTGACAACGTCAAAACAATCGGCACCCCAATGGCTACTACAACCAAACTAGAACCAGATGAAAGCGGTAAACCTGTTGATTAACGTAAGTATCGAGGTATGATAAACAGTCTTCTTTACTTAACTGTCAGTCGCCCTGATATTATGTTTAGCGTTTGCCTGTGTGCTAGATATCAAGCAAATCCTAAGGAATCACACATGACCGCTGTTAAGCGTATCTTTCGATACCTTAAGGGTACGGTTACAGTGGGCCTATGGTATCCCAAATCAACATTATTTGACCTGATTGGGTATTCTGATGCTGATTTTGCTGGATGTAAGGTCGACCGTAAAAGTACAAACGGCACGTGTCATTTATTAGGAAAGGCTCTAGTCTCTTGGTTTAGCAAGAAGCAGAATTCTGTCGTACTATCCATAACAGAAGCTGAATATATCGCAGCTGGTCGTTGTTGTGCACAAAATTTGTGGATGAAGCAAACCCTTGAAGACTATAACTTATCTTTTATGCACATTCCTATTTTTTGTGGCAACACTAGTGCTATAAATCTCACTAAGAACCCCATCTGTCACTCACGTACGAAACACATTGAGATTCGTCACCGCTTTTTACGTGATCATCAACAAAATGGCACTATTAATTTAGAATTTATTGACATTGTTTGTCAGTTAGCCGATTTCTTTACAAAACCTTTATCCGAGGTGCGATTCAATTTTCTTTGTCGAAAATTAGGAATTTTAGATGAAATGGTTATACATTAAATTGATCTGCGTAATTATCGATATGTCACAATTCTCTATGCTGAATTTGCTATGGGTACAAGCCGAAAGGGTCCTTCTGACAACAAGGCATAAAAGCCTAAGCGACACGGTGCACTAGTCTTCGGACTACTACTAGCTGGGATTCGGCCCCTGCAGCTACCCCATAGCAGCTTCACTATATTGATTTATGTCATAACTCCTTAGTTATTATATGATTAAATTTCATTTATAGCCTGCCTCATTTGAAAATTCTAATTTTTAATCTTGTTTTTATTCATATCTTTGACCATTTATTCGAATCTTTTTCAATCTCATCGTTTATCTCCTGCTTGAAGTTCTGGTCCAAGGAACCAGAACTCGGGCCGAACTCTGCCCCACCCAGAGTTCGGGCCGAGTTCGGTGTCCTCGTTCCATAACCTCAAATCCTTCTCAGCCGTTCATCTTGTCTTAATCCAGTGGCCCATATTTCACCTGACCAGCCGACCAAGAGACCATAAATTCGAAAAATGGTCTCTCTCTCCTCCATTGTCTTCTTCCTCCATATCCACTTCTATTTTTATCAAAACCCTAACCCTAGAAGGCTCTTTTCCTTGGGATTTTGCTCTCCAAACTCAAGGAAATCATTCTTGGAGTTGTTCTCCTCCATCTTAGGTTTCTTTTAAGGTATATCTATCTTTCTCTTCCCATCTCAATTTTTTATTTCCATGGCTCCTAGGTTGCTTGGTAGGGGTAAAATACCAAGGAAAAGTATTGGTGAGTCCTTTACTAATCCTAACCCAAACCCTCAACCTAATCCTCAACCTCCTCCTCTTATGGTGCATCCTCTTTTTAATCCACCTCCACCACTCAATGCCGACACATACGATGACCATCTTTTTGTGTCCTTAGATGCGTCCAAAGCATGGTTCGCCGACTTTCGTCATCGTCGTGTCTTTGCGGGACACCCCATTAAATTTACGGTATTTTCTGATTTTCTTCCAAATTTTCGTAACTTATGTCTTGATGAGCTTGTTGCGACTTGTGAACCAATATATGTAAATGCAATACAAATGTTTTATTGCAATATGACTTATGACCGCACAAGTATCTATTCATGTGTCGCCAGTGTAGACATATCTTTTGATAATTTTGAGTTAGCCGACCTACTTGGTTTACCCGACCCAAACACTTGGGAAAGGCTTGATGATGCTCGGGACTTTGTTTTTCCCGGCGAGACCACATTGGAGAGTTTCAAGGGTAATCTTTGTTCTCCAAATCCTTCCCCTCGTAAACTCATGGCTAAACATCTCAACAATCATTTTTATGAACTTCATAGAATCATCTTTTCTTCGATCTTGCCAAAAGCTGGATCAACAGATGAAGTTACTTACTTTAAGATCACTGCTCTCTTCTTTCTTCATTTTTGCGTCCCTTTTAACTTCCCTCGCCCGATGATGGAATGGATGATTCGTGCTAGGCCTAAACCAAAATCTTTGGTTTATTTTATATATCTTCCTTTGATATTTCGTGCCTTCCATATTCTATTGGATCAGTGTCAGTCCTTGCCCCCTTCTGCCTTTATGACAAAGGCTAGGAGAACTGTTGCTGCCATCGCATCTTCTGAGTCCGATGATGATGAGGAGCCTGTATCTCCTGCTCCCTTTGCTGCTCCTAACTCACCTGCTCCCGAGTCTACTGCTACACTGGACTCTCTTCAGACTATGCTTCGCGATCGCTTCCGTTTGGAGGACAAGCGCTGGGCCGAGATGGATGATCGCTGGACGCATATGGACTACCGCACTACTCTACAGATGAGTGCGCTCAGCAACTCCATCCACGATATTCAGTACTCCATGGCCTCTCATCCGATGATGCCTATTCTGATGCTGCGTGATCCGTCTCGTGACGGCTATCGCATTGACGATTAGTGGGTTCGTCGCTATCTTGATACGGCTTCAGCATTTGTGGATCCCCGCTGAACTGGTTCTGATGGTGCGGGGCCTTCTTATGCTCCTTGATGGATATGGCCATTTGTATTGCTACTGATGATTAGGACTGTTTTTATTTTTGGCACTTTGTTTCATTTTGCTCAGTTTGCTTATGTTTTTATGTCTTTAGAACTCTATTGCTCGGTTTATTTTTCTCAGTTTATGCATGTTCTCTTTCATTATATGGTTGTTAGCTTAATCTCTTTATGCCTATCTCTATTTTTGCTGATTGTCAAAATGGGGAGAACCATTGCTATTTGTATGAGCCTATATTGTGTATCCTTGTATATGTATATTTGGATAAGTATTTACAGGAAATATCAGTTTACGGGGGAGTACGATTGTTTAAGTACGGGGGAGCTATAATGTGTCCATGTATGAATATTGAACATACAAATATCATGTTTTGTCAATTATCAAAAATGGGGGAGATTGTTGACCCAAACCGGATCACAGTCAACCTAATCTTGACAATTAACAAAAAAAATATTTGTCTAGTCCAATTTGACACATCGAGCTCGAAATCAATCTACTCAGCTCATTTGTTCCAGTTCACAGCTGCTTGGAGTTTTACCACTTTGTTGTATACTGGAGTCTGTATTTTTATTATTCTTAAGTTGGATCATACTGAGCACTTTGGGCTTGCCATAGCTTTATAGGTTGACTTAGCCCAAATCCCAATCAACCTATTTCATCCAAAAGCCCACAAAGATCATTCTGTCCATAGAAGACAGAGTTCGGGCCGAACTCTGCCTCACACAGAGTTCGGGCCGAACTCGGTCCTCTAAAATTCAGGATGCTGATTTTTAGGTATTGATCACTGCTAGTTGTCCAACGGCCAAAAATTTGAATTATTTATACCGAATTCTGGCCGAATTTTGCCTATCCTGAACCCTATAAATAGGCCTTGGTTTCTTTCATTTGAAACCATCCACTCTTCTCTTCTTCTTCTATTACATAGCCTATATATTCAAGAGCCTTTCCTTTCCATCCACTTAGCATTCAAACTTCCCAACCGTCCAAAGATGCTCAGAACGATTCAGCTAGAAGTTTGAAGTGCAAGAAGTTGTAAGCCACTTGAAAAAGTCCATGTTTCACCAAAGCGATCATTGAAAGAAGTTTGGCGTGCTCTTCTGTGAAAAGGCACGTGGTTGTAACTCTATTTCACAAATAGTGGATTTCAATCCTGAGCTAGAGTTTTTAGGCCTGGACTAGTCCTCCACGAGGGAAACCAGGTTAAAAATCTTGTTGTGTTTGTGCTTGCTCTCTACTCTTTATTTCCGCATTTATTTTTACTCTGATTATTTAGTTGGTGAAGAGAGTTTAATTTTTAATTGATCATTTTTGATATAAACTCTATTCACCCCCTCTAGAGTTGCCAACTTAGTCTTCATCAAGTTTCACTAGGAAGGAAAGAAACTAAGGAAAAAGACGCATAAGAAAGAAAAGAAAATAAATATTATATATATATTTGTATATATATATATATATATATATATATATATATATATATATATATATATATATATATAATTTAACTTAATAATTAAGTTAAGTAATAAAATAATTTAAAAGAAGATAAGTGAAGGGATGAGAAGAGAGAAATATGCTAGACTCTTACTTCTTGTAATGCCCCAGTCCCAAAATACTTATGACCAAGTACGTAGACATGCCAGTTGCACATATACGAAGAATACTCCAATATATGGAATCCTCATATACGTACATAAGCTGTAAATATAAAATAATCACATGCCAGAATATAATCATTTAATCTCATCACAGCTCAATACAGAAGATAATGGAGTCCAAATAATAAATGAGTGTATCAAAGAAATAGCCGGGTGGACATACCCACTCCAAACAGCTATGAAAATAGTCTCAATGATCGGAGTCCAACCTCTGCAAAATAGAAAGAAAATAGATATAAAAATGTCCACTAAATGTCTCAATGACTAAATAAACTAGAAATCAGCAGGAGATGCCTCGTCATCAATGTATGAAGGATCCAGTATCGTGTCGTACTCCTGCAGGAAATCTTCTAACCCTAGAGAGATAACCAGGTCCTCAGATGGACGTAACAAGATACAAGAAAATACCATGCTATATAAACTGTGATATATAATAGAAAAGAAAGGAATGTATGCAATAGGGTGCCTACTAGTTCTACAATGATAATGCAGTTAAGAACAAACTTTTAACGCATGGGTACTCTGGCTGCAGGAAACTCAGGAATGGTCCCACTGGGATACCAGGGACCTCAAAGTATAACATTCATCGAATGTCAGAGACCAGCATGATCAGGAATAGAAAAGTGCATACGTAGCCCATACGTTAAGAAACTGTTCTTCCCACCCAATGCCTAGTCGGGTCACATCCATGACTCATAGAAACCTCTAGTAACTGTCAAGTCTACTAGCATGTAATTCTTGGAAGTTACTCCTAACCGTCGCACGTCTCATACGTATCTGTGGCCAGCCGACTACGCGAGTACGTGTCCTACATGTGACTCATAACTCGTGATGATCATTTGTCAAGGCCGTATAAGGTATACCAATACCTCATTATAACTGGGTGGTCACTAGGCTAAGTCAATGCAAGAGAATAAAACCAAAAGCAGTAAAACGACTGATGGAGTCGCTTGCACCCAAGTGTGACTTGGACGCACAGTGATATAATACTAACAATAGATAAGTAATGCTGAATATAAATAACTAAAAATATGAATAAGTAAATCACAGAGTAAGGTGGCAAGGTATCTTGTCTGGCGGAGCAGAAATAGCAACTCCAAGCAATCAATCATGTCAGCAAAAAAATCTCAAAATCCATGAACGATCTCCGGATGCTGAAACAGACATCAAGAATATTCCCGATGTAAAAGATATATCTAGGAAACGCTTGTCCAAAATTCCAATTCTGGAACAGGGGCAAAATTATAATTTCGGATCAAAACGATATCCGCCGTTGGACCTATTTTGTACCGAAACACGTGCCAATGTCTATGGTCTCTAAAGTCGTCAAACTATATGTCTACGGATCCAGTTTGAGGAGACGAACCCAAGCGTATGTCCAAAGTTGGAATCCGACGGACTGTGTACAATTTTGTCCGTTGGATCGGATCGCGGGCCCGCCAAATAGGCGTTCCGGTCGACCTTCTCAGATTCGGACCAAACTTGGCACACAGGACCAAAATTTTGATACGGTCCTGCTGGCACAAGTTTCGTCTCGATACGACGAACGTACACGAAGTTATGGCCAAGTTTGCAAAAGGTCGATACGGGAGTATCTCGACGGATACGTACTGATTTCGTCGCGCACGCGCAACAAAATCGAGTTCCGTGAGTTCCCATACGTCAGCAACATCCATACACGTCTTTCGATGTGTATAGTGTGCGACCACGTGGACCGATTTTTCGGGGCGCACGCTGTATCGGGAAAATTTTCTAAAAATTTTAGTTTTTAAAACAGTTTTTCGCCTAACTTTAACAACAATTAAATCCATGCATAGTAACTGAACTGTAGATCTAAAAGTTGCGTTTTAATCTCGGTTATATGGTCTTCAACTGTGTTAAATTAGTTTTTGAAAACATGCACTGCGTTGATCGATATCGGCCTTCCATGTCGGGGTTCGTGAAGGTTTTCTGGGAAGTTGTCGAGCAAGTTTTTGCCCGATTTTACGTCGATTTCTCGGGCTGATCGATCGTCTATTTCTCGATCCTCTTGCTGGGATTTAGAGAGAGTTATATGGGCTTCACGAGGGATCCATTGGATCGAGTTTCAATCGAATACAAAAGAAGAAAAGTAACGACGAACATAGGTACCTGAGAGTGCTGTCGAAAACAGGGGTCCCTGTTTCTTCTCGGGTTTGGGACTATTTTTCGTCGATCCAGCGGCGGCCAACAGTGTACAAGCGGCTGGACGTGGGCGTGGGGGTGTCAGGGTCGCCTGGGGCTGCTCTAGGGTTGATTGCTCGAGGATTGTGTGGGGTATTGAAGAGGAATTTTGAAGAAACCCTCTACTATGTGTTCGTATATATGAGAATTTAAAAAAAACTAATTTAATTCAAATTCTACATCTGATTTTCGAATAGGATTAGGTATAATCTGTGGAGAATCCTATAAGGATTCCTATGGATCAAATCCCAGGAGATTTGGTTTTATTTATTTATTTTTCTTTCCTTCAATCGCGGTTACAGCCGGGGGGTGTCAGAATTGAGGGTGGCACTGTTCACGTGAACAGTGCCACAGGTTTTTTTTTACTAAAGCTATTATATATATATATATATATATATATATATATATATATATATATATATATATATATATATATATATATATATATATAATTATATACATTTAAGTATATAAATTACTTAAGAGATATAAAATAGGGAAAATGCTCATAAAAATCCAAGAAAATATAAAAATATTATAACTAATATTAAACTATATTTAGGTATATTTTTATTGTAGAAACTTGTAAAAACCCGAGCATCCATATATATATATATATATATATATATATATATATATATATATATATATATATATATATATATATATATATATTAACTAGCTAACTAATAAATTAATATAAATAGATAAAAACAAAATTTAATCTACTAAATACATAAAATGAAATATGGGGGTTTACATCCTACCCAAGTTAGAGAAATTTTGTTCTTGAAATTAAAAATAATGTCGGGGGGTAAGCAATGTAAATGCGAATTAAAGGAAACTAACAACTGAAAGTCGTACCTTGATTTTCGAACAAATGCGGGTAACGATTTCGGATGTCGCCCTCATGCTCCCAAGTAGACTCT
Organism: Iris pallida; assembly: GCA_029216955.1. Classification (NCBI taxonomy): domain Eukaryota; kingdom Viridiplantae; phylum Streptophyta; class Magnoliopsida; order Asparagales; family Iridaceae; genus Iris; species Iris pallida. Next base: position 146,217 of record JANAVB010040891.1, on the reverse strand, counting down.
CCTGGCGAGTGATGCTTCCATGCCATGCGAACCAATGGTATAGATTGATTTCGTAACACCTTCACTAGGCGATCAAGGATGCCTACTGGTTGCTCTAGGTACGACAAGCTCGGTCCAACAGTGATCTCGGAGTGATCAAGCACGTGACTACTATATGCCACGTATTGCCTCAGCTGCGACACATGAAACATGTCATGCACTCCCTCTAATGACGGTGGCAATGCCAATATGTAGGCAACCTCTCTAACACGTTCCAAAACATCGAAAGGGCCGATTTATCTTGGACTCAACTTGCCATGTCCTTCGAATCGAATCGTGCCTCTAATAGGGGATATCTTCAAGAAAACATGGTCGCCTTCCTTGAACTCTAAGGGTCGACGACGATTATCAGTCCACTACTTCTGTCGATCCTACACTGCTCGCAGGTGGTCTTGTATCTTCTTTACCTTCTCCACCGTGCTCACAACCAACTCGGGACCCAATATCTGTCGCTCTCCTATGTCGCTCCAACAAACAGGAGATCGACACTTCCTACCATACAATGCTTCAAATGGAGCCATCTGAATGCTCATTTGATAGCTATTGATGTAGGAAAATTCTACAAGATGAAGATGATCTTCCCATGATCCGCCAAAGTCAAGCATACACGTTTTCAACATATCCTCTAGCGTCTGAATAGTATGCTCTGACTGGCCGTCTGTCTGCGGATGGTACGCCGTGCTAAAATTCAAACGCGTACCCAAACTGTCCTGCATACTTCTCCAAAAGTGCAAGGTGAACCTCGAGTCACGGTCTGACACAATTTTAACTGGTACACCATGTAGCTTCACTATTTGCTTCATATACATATCCACCAAAACTTCTGTGGACTATCCCACTCTAAAAGGTAAGAAATGTGCTGACTTGGTAAGCCTATCAATAATCACCCATACCGCATCTCGTCTACTATGACTCCGAGGAAATCCCGTGACAAAGTCCATTATAATGTGCTCCCACATCCCCTCGGAAATGGGTAGCGGCTACAATAATCCGCCCGTCCTCTGGTGCTCGGCCTTCACTTGTTGGCATACCAAACACTTGGCCATGAAAGGAGCTATCTCTCGCTTTATTCCGTGCCACCAATAATACTGTCGCAAGTCACGGTACATCTTAATTCCTCCGGGATGAATAGAGTAAGTCGAACTGTGTGCTTCCGTCATCAACTCCTGCCGTAGCTCTCCATTAGGAACATAAATACGATCACTACATCGCAATATCCCATCGGGATGAATCTTCAATCCCGTCTGCTCTTCTGCTTCAGTCCTCTCTCTAAGCCGTCGAAATCTAGCATACGTAGGAAATTCTGCCTTGATCCTTTCTACTAGCGACGATTGCACTTGAAGATTGGCTAATACGCCATCCGCTCCAAGCAATACTACCTCAATACCAAGCTGCTATAAATCTTTAATCAACTCTCTCTGTGTGGTTAAGAAATGAGCCATGGGCTTGCGACTTAATGTGTCTGCTACCACATTAGCCTTGCCCGGATGATAATGTAGCTCGATCTCGTAATCTTTCATCAACTCCAACCAACATCGTTGTCGCATATTCAATTCTTTTTGTGTGAACATGTACTTGAGGCTCTTATGATCAGTGCAGATATCCATATTCTCGTTGTGCAACTAGTGTCTCCATAGTTTCAAAGCAAAGATAACCGCTGCGAGCTCTAGATCGTGGGTTGGGTAATTCTTCTCGTGCACCCTCAACTGTCTTGATGCATATGCTACTACATGACCGTGCTGCATCAATACGCATCCTAATCCCTTCCCGGATGCATCGTTGTAGATCACAAATCCTCCCAAGCCCGATGGTAGTATCAAGATAGGTGCCATGATCAAACACTTCTTTAACTCGTCGAAGCGGCTTGACACTCGTCTGTCCAACAAACTCCTGATCCTTGCAATTTAGTCGAGTCATAGGACCCGCTATTCGAGAAAAATCTTCTACGAACCTTCGGTAATAACCCGCAAGTCAAAGAAAACTTCTCACCTCGGAAGCTGATGCGGGAGCAGGCCATGCCTTGACTGCTGTGATCTTCTCCGGATCTACCAATATGTCGTCTCCAGTGACGATTTCTCCAAGAAATGATACCTCCTTGAGAAAGAAATCACACTTGCTAAGCTTCGTGAAAAGTCACTCATTCCTCAAGGTCCCCAAAATAATCCGTAGATGCTGCTCATGCTCCTCATGGCTTTTCGAATAAATTAAGATATCATCTATGAAGACGACTACAAATTTATCCAAGTATTGGTGAATGATCTTGTTCATTAAGTTCATAAAAACAGCAGGCGCATTGGTCAAACTGAAAGGCATGACCAAGAACTCGTAGTGTCCATACCTCGATCGAAATGCCGCCTCAAATATCTTCCTTCCGAACCTTCAGTTGGTGATAGCCCGATCGCAAGTCGATCTTGGAGAATATTTTTGCTCCACTCAGTTGATCGAATAGGTCATCTTTGCGTGTAACACCCCAGAACCATAATACTGGAGAGCGTGGGCATACACAGCCAGCTACGTATATTGAAATGGAATCCACCTCGCTATACGGTCACGGTTGTCTAGATATATGAGGGTTTAACTACAAGCCATCAGTCTTTTATGGTCATGAACAAGCCTACTGTCTTAATCTCAAGCAAGTAATAACAGTTATAAGATGTCAGAGCACCAAATATACAACAGTAAGGCGTCCCATACATTACATATTTGGATGATCATGAAGCTAGTCATATAAAATGTGAAGACTAGCAAGAGTTTCAGTCATACATGATCAACCCTAGGATTTGTTAATCATGCTACAGCCCATAGGCAAACAGTAAGTAAAGTACAATACGAGCTAACACGTGCTCGCCGGCTAAACGCCTCAAAAGAATATTTGTACAATAAAGTAGAAGAACAAAAGGAAAACCCACTTGTTTTCTTGGTTACGCCTGGTGGTCACCATTTGGCTGGAAGGTAGGGAGATCCTCTGGACCTACTCCGGTATCTAGCCATATAAAACCAGCTGGGTCATATCCCAGAAAGAGCAAGTGCCACAAAGGAGGCTTCACTTAAGAACTAAAACCAGCAATTAGAACAAAACATAATTATATAATAAAAGACTGGAAATATAGAAAATCATGACGATATACGATGAGATAACCATGGGACTATTCATCTAACCGAGTTACAACCCTTAAACCAAACAAGGACCGGGGTTGTAGCCCTTTGTCTGAACAAAACTTAGTTTCCACCATTTATCGATAACGTAAAGCATAAGTAATCAGGTCATGTTACAATCTTGTACAAGATCAGGACAAGACTAGACTGGGTTAGACTCCATCCAATCAATCACGGCCAAGCAATGAGTACGGCTTGATACTTTAACTAACTAGGGTTATCACAGGCCTAGTTACTAGCAAGATGCAATAAGATATTCCAACAGCCACAAGCCCTGCAGACCATCCAGGTTATCCAGGTCGAATATCCGTTTATGAAGGGTGCAACACATGACAGTGTGCTGGAAATGTGCCCTACTTGTCGACAGGCTACAAGTCTACATGCGCGCCCAAATAACGGGATTGCCTGTAGCTGGAAAATCTCTTCATGACTACTGGGTTATTCTAGTTATTAGCCTTAGTCAATTTCATTAGGTACCCCTGACCGTGGTACTCAGGGGTCCCTGCCTTAGACATGATGCGAGACAGTATTGGTTCATTTGTACAAACACAATCGTCTACGGTGTCCAGGCCATTCATTCTGGTCATGTCATGCTAGCCGTTGCAACAGCATTCAATAGTTCCCATCAGGCTTGCTTTTTTATGTCTTGTCAAGTCATGTCATGTCATGTCATGTCAGTTACTTGTCACACTATGCCATGTATAATTATCTGTCCAGTCATGTCAATCAATTCAAGTTATCATCCAAATCGGATCCCCACAACACTCAGAGATAAGAACAATGATTACAAGGCTACGAAGAGCGAGAACGACGAGTAGAAATTACCCAAACACGATCTCCTTCGAATAGCGACCTTCAATCCTCCGTCTTCTTCTCCGAAGTTGTAATGGCACTCTTGCCTCCTTCCTCTCTCAAACTTGTGTTATCCAATGCGTTGCAATTATAAATTAGGGTTGAGAAATCTCAATATAACTCCCTAATCCCGCAACCAACCTGGACCGTTGGATTAGATCCAATGATGAAAACTCATCCAGAAATCCGCTTCAGCCCCCGACGACACAGAGTTCGGCCAGAACTCTGTGTCGGGCAACCAGCACTGGACAGCCAAACCCTGGAATGGCCAGACCGAGTTCGGCCCGAACTCGCCATGGGACCGAGTTCGGCCCGAACTCGGATCCCCTGCTTCCAGCAGCTCCAGCAGCAACAGCAGCAACTCCGTCGCCTACCTCCCGAGCTTCTTCGACACACGAACGGCGCTCGTCGCACTCCGAGGTCTTCTCCACATAGGTTGGGAACCCCACCCACTCCAACAAATCTCCCCCTTCACAACTATGGGGAGGATGTCGTCATCCCGACGACCTGCCTGCAGTACTCAAACTTCCCCCTTGGTAGAACAACAATCACCAACGCAATAGATATCAAAATAGTTCAAAGAGGTCAAATGCAAAATATCCTTAGGCCAAAAATGACATTAAAATATCCTAATCACATGGTTAGGCTCTAGGTCAAACAGTCTCTAGGGTTTCACTAGCAAAACATCAAAATCAAAAGTCATGATTTTAAATAGTTTTAAAATAATTTAAAAATTACCAAAAATCATATCATAATTTAAATGTCAAATCAATAAATGATTAAAATTACAAAATTTTAAAATTACCCTCATTTTAGAGAACTGGGTGTTACAAGTCTACCCACCTTAGAAAAATTTTATCCTCAAAATTAAAATGTTCATACTCCTTCTAGGTCAAACCCCCCCACAATCAAAGTCTCAGAACTTAAACAATCATACGATTTAAAAAGATGACATACAGGGTCATGGCATACGGTGGTAGTGAAAGTCTCATCTAGGTATACTAGTCATGCTAAACCAAAACGGTCATATGGTATCAAAACACACAAGCAATCTAGGGTGCTAAACTAGAAAAGATACAGAAATAACAATCATCAAGACTGTAAGGCAGTCTACCATCCTATATGAAAACTGGTACTTATCAAAATAAAATAAAGTTAACTACCATTTATCTAATAAGGGGTACTATTCAAGGAAATCAAAATCAAAAGTTAAAGAATGAAAGCCAATTGTATGGAAATCCAATCACAATATATTTATATATATAGCGTTAGAGAGGGAAAAGCTAGCATTATGTACAAGTTATGTAGTTCGTGTGTGTATGGGTGTATGTGGACATGTTCATATGGTTAGATAATAGGCGTGTGTGTATGTAAAATATACATGAAAGTGCATAGGAGGATTTGGGGTTTCAAACAATAACTATCAAGTTACACTAATCATGGCATATTGGTTAAACAATCTACAATACACAACTCATTTGCTCATAACATGCATGGCTAACCATGTATATATGTATATATAAAGAGGTAGAGATTTAGTTATGTATGTATATACATTATAACATATATGCCTAAGCTCTATATATATCTAAATAGATATATAATCATGACATAGAGAGGAAGAGTTAGGTTACATGACAGGGTATACTAAGTTAGGGTGTGTGTGTGTCCTTGTACAGGGTTATAGCTTAGTATTGAAAGGTTAAACCCAGTTTTAGTTCAGCATTTACGTACAAAATCTGAAAATAAGCTAACATTTAAACCAGTACAATATTAACATAATGCAATTTCAAAATTTAGGAGTTTGAAACATCACAACTAATCTCAATGCTCCCAATACATCCTAACATGATAGAAATGAAACCCTAATATACTATCAATACATTTATCTACGCATACAGTTCAATATTACATGTTAAATCTAAAATTGAACTAAACATGGAAATCAATGTAAAAATGTTAACATGTATTCAGTTTTCAGGATTTTAGAGAATTTGCACATCAAAACCAACTTAATGTTTATCACAACCTAACATGTAAGAATATGGAACCTAAATTTATATCCCTACAACAATAATGTACACAGCTCTAAATATTACATTTAAAACAATCAATTTGAACTAACATTTAAAATCCCGTATTAAGGGTTAATATGCACACAGTCTCAGATTTGACAAATTTAAACACAAAACTCAACCAAAAAAAAAAATTGAATTGAAACCCTACGTATAACATACATGTGCAGTGATATAAATAAAACTATTATCATGAAATTTTATATTTAAATTACGAGTTAAGCTAGAAAAAGCAGAGAATCGGAAATATTGGGGTTTTGAAAATTTAAACATTAACGACATATTAATATGTATTCAGATAGGTGGAAATCAAGTGTAGCGTACATAAGTGTCAGGAAAGTGTCCACTATATATATTCATATATATTCTCATGTCCCAATATAAAATTTTAATTCTACGTTAAGACCAACAATTAGATTCCTACCAAGGTTACAAGTAGGTGATTGACGTACTCAAGACAGTATTATTATTATTATTTAATACAAGAATAATAGCAAGAAAAAAATAACGATAAAATCTGTTTTTGCTTATCTGTTTAAAAGAAAAACCCATTTTGAAACCCAGAGCTAAATTTTCAAATCCAAGATAAAGTCTAGCAAAATCATCGATTCATTGTATTAAGAAGAATTTCATAGTAAGAAGTTACACAAAGTTTATAAAAACAGCTAAAGCTACTAAGTTAAATAAATGAGAAACAAAACAAAACAAACAAATAACAATTCTCTCTTTCTTTCTTTTTTTTTCTTTTTTTTTGAAGGACTTAAACAAAAGTAGAGAAAACATGTTCAAAAATATTTAAGGTACAATCTGATAATCATATGCGTTTTCTTGAAATTATGTTGTCAGAATTCTGCCACGCCAATAAGCATAGCTGCAATAAACGATAGAGTCCATAATAAGGCATACACCCTATAATCATATTATCTAGAATTCTTACCACGCCACCCGGTATGGCTGCAAGAAAATTTAGATTTCATAACTAAGATAAGTATAGCTATATCAGGCTCTACGTCCTTATCATGCTAGCAAATATGACTGCAATAAATTCTAAATTCCATAATAAAGTAGACTTTTACCTTTCTCACTGTCCTTATCAAGTATGTTATTAGGTTATACCTTAATTCCAAAAAAATGTACATATACATATAAATACAAACTCAAATTCAACAACTAACATCAAGATTCAAAATTCAACAATAATCCATCAAAAATCATAAAAATACAGACTCAAATTCAACCACTATCATCAAGATTCAAAATTCAACAATAATCCATCAAAAATCACAAAAATACAGACTCAAATTCAACCACTAATATCAAGATTCAAAATTCAACAATAATCCATCAAAATCAAGTTCAATAACAGGAAGTAAAGGTAAATCAAATCAGGAAAAAACAGATTTCAAATCGAAGTTAAAATAAGATTCTCAAGGGTCGTCCCAGGAATCTCTCAAGGAATCCTAACCGTGATTGAGTACCTTCAAAATATATCCTATTCCTACTGCAGGCTGTAGTAGTACTCTAGTTCAAATACCACTACATAAACTCGACCTGCATGGGCCACCACTAAAAATGTGTCACGACCCGCACCCACCGTGAGGGTACGAGTACGTAACAACGCCCAGCCTACGCCGTAGTGTCGGCGGTAGAATGTTGTTCTAGGTCATGAACTATAACTAACATAATATGAATACTCTCCATAAGGAGGCCAACACAGAGGTACAACTCAATCACAATCTAAGGTAGAATGATAAAGATAGATAAACATGAAATCCAAAAGAGATACAGGAGATAGAAGTCTAAGTGTCTAAGATACATAATCCCAGAAATACATCTCAAAACTCAAATACAGTAATCCACAAGTAAATACAACTCCAGACAAAATAAAATAACTATCTAAACAACCTCTACTGTGTCTCCTCTAGGCTAGCAGGCAATCCCAGGCTATCTGTAAAATTTATCAACAGGTCCAGTCAGGACAGAAACGAGCACATATCTCTCAAACAGTTCATAGCAGGTTAGGAGTATAAATCATGTAATAGAGTAAAATACAGGAAGTGCTGAATGGAAGTACGAGTAAACAGGAGATATTTTGTAACTGAAAGTAAATACATGATAGTAGAGACTGTAAGTGACTACGTAATTTAGAGTACAATATGGTTATGTAAACGGCTTAGGGGCACATGAATACAAATAAGGAGGCACATTTATACAGCTACTGGGAATAGTGTTCACATAACCAATTCTACTCACCTCGCCCCAATCAATACACAAGGATCCATTCAAGTTACGTTATAGGCACATGAATACAGCTAAGATACGTGAACTCATGTAATGAGTAGTACATGAGGCACATGATAAAGCACATGAAAGCACATGAAGCACATGAAAGCACATGAGAACATGTAAAAACATGAACTAGTACGAGTACAAGGAGTACCTGATGCACATGATAAAGTACATGAACATAAAATACCCGATGCACCCGTAGAGGGATAACATCTCAGGAAAGGATCCATATAGTATTAATCCGTGAAGATACGTGTCAGCATCAAGTAGAGTAATTTAGAGCAAGAATATAATCCAAGTAGGTATGAAAAGATCAGAGAATGTACTCGCCTGATATCTGAATGTCCAAGGTAAAGATACTGTCCGAGGAGAGGTGTCTGGCTCCTAATTAGAACAGCACAAGTCACAACATGTCTAGAAGGGTAATATAAAGCACTACAATGCATTCTATATGAATCTAGGTCAAACTAGGCCAAAGTCAACCCTTGGTCAACTCTGGTCAACTGCACTAGTCAAACTAGGTCATGTCCTAACCCAGCAAGTCTTACTAGGCCTAACCAAGACTATCCTAGCAAGCACACATCAATACAAGGCTATACAAGCCAACATACACCCAACTCTATATAGCATGCAATTATTCAATACTCAAATAGGCAAGAATTCACATTGGATATACACTAGGTAATCTATTACTTTAAACTATATATGTCTACACATATATACACATGCATATATTGGTATTCAACATTAGGTCTATAATCATGGCATTTCAAATGGTTATATAAACTTATATATTACAATACAATATGCTAACATATATATAATATGCATACATAGCTAAGTTAACTGTATTCATATATACTTATTTAAGAGGCTATGTGTGTGTATGTGAACATGACAAAGGGACAAGTGAGGGTTAAATGGGCATACATAGTGTATACATATCAAAGGGTGTCAAAGTGTAAGTGAACAAAGTGTCAAGTGTGATAGTGTCTACATAGTGTAAGGGGTACATGAGGTAATATAGAATTTGTGTTAACATAGAACATTACATCTCATTAATTTGTATATTGCATATATTATATCTATTATTACATTACATTCATGTTTGCATTCATTCATCATTCATTTATTCTCTTGCACTACTATATGCACCATACATTACATACTATGGAACCTACATATTCATTACAAGCCATACTTATACATGCTTATATTAGATAGGATACTTACATCTCATACATCATTTATTTAAATATTTACTCATGCTTGCATTCTCTATTTAATTACATAATGTATATACATTAACATGGGTTAAAATCAAATAGAACAATATATTACACACAAGGGTGCACAAAATGCATATGCCGAATAGTAACTCCTACTAATAATCAATAATGTACCATATTAGCATGAATTAATATCTAGGATTAAATTATGTTATAGATCTATGTGTTAGCTTTTCGAAACTTCAAACGGATCGCGTTTTCGTTTCCGAAAACTCTCGGAATCGCGAAAATACCGAGAACGCGTTTGTCTTTCGTACAGCTGACACTCAAATAATTCTCCAGAAAGTTACAGAAAAAATTAGGCCTATTAATATATGTTTTTGGAAAGCTAACTTCAATACGCTTCTTTTAAAAAAATGGGAGATTAAACCGAGCTTTGAGCTAGAAGTTATGACATTTCTAAGTTAGGACTGAAATTAAAAACGTGGATAAAAATCATAACGGATTTGGGTAGTTTGAGACAAAAGAACACAAGTATATAACATAATATATCAAGAACTCACTCTCTACACTAATATACATATATGAGACACTATAGAACACATCTCCAATACAAAAATATGAGATTAAATATGTAATAATTCATTCATACATAACAACAATACATAGTGTGTCCAAATTTGGGGTTTTTCCACATGGACACAACCACAACACAAAGGACACTCCTATGACCTCCAAATGGACACGAAATGGACACAAATGGAGATACAACCATGGGGGTCATTCCTATGGGTTCAAAATAGACCTATATGCATGAGGAAATGAAAAGGAGAAGGAATTTATACCTCCCGGTAGATCGAATCAAGAAAAGCCTTTCCGGAGCGACACCGACACGTAGAGATTCCAAAAAAACACGAACGAGCTCCGAATCCACCCAAACTTAGGTAGCTTTCTCTTTGGCTAGAATGGAGAAGGAAAAAAGAAGATTTGGTGGCGAAATAGAAGGATTTGGTGGAGAAATTGCTAGGGATTGCTCTCTAGGAATTTGGGGAAGAACAAGAGAGAGAGTGTGGATGAGAATAATGAAATGAACTTGAGTCTATCCTCTCCCAAAGTGGCTGGCCATATGGGGCTATTTGTCCTATTATGGTAAGGTCCAAAATGCCCCCACTAACCTATTCTATGAGTATTAGGAAAGGGCTAATTGGTTGGGGCTAAATTAGTCATTCTAAAGTCTCTAATCACACTAACCTTATCCATAATAATTAGTCTAACCTCTAACTAAAATATTTCTATCATGTGGACTAAAATTAATATCATGTGGGTCATGCCTAACTAGTGTGGGTCCCACTAGAGTCAAACTACCCCCGAGTCCCCGTTTCAAGTCGGATTGAGTTGAAATTCGAACCCGACTCAAATAACCCCAAAACAATATCATAAATAATAAAATAAATTTCAACCCCAAAATAATATCATAAATAATAAAATAAATTTTAAAAATATTCAATAATTTAAAATGATAAAAATACCCCTGTTTCTGAAAGCTGGGGGTGACAGGGCCGCATAAGTCTGAGCCGCATACGGTTCATGCGGCTTAGATGACACTTTTCTGGCCGCATAGAGGCGTACGAACCCTACTTTTGGACGACGTCTCACATCTTATCTTTCTTGTCGAAGTGTTAGAACTGTCATGTTTTGCCAGGACTTGTCAGCTTTATCAGTTGAACTCTTGGCCGCATATCTTCCTTCTACAGCTGTTTGTCGACGGGCTGCATATGTCTTTGAACAGTCATGCGGCTTTCCTTCATGCGGACTTGTTTGGCCCAAAGTACCTATGCGACAATTTGTAATCCGCATGAATCCCATATTTTTCATGCTTCTATACCTTGTGATAGATGTTGATTAGGCAAGGGGCTAGAATCTTTAAGTCGTAATGACTAGTGTGTGCGGGGTTGGTGTTTGGTGTTGTATAGGAGGCCTATGTTTGCTTGGGTGGAATGCATATGTTATAGGGGTGATGCGTCTTGCATGGGTCATAGGTATTTAGTTTATTTAATGGAATGGGTAGATATTGCATAGTTAAATCCAAATGGACGAATATGGCCTCTATGGTTTGTTCTAAGAAAGAATGCTTTATACATATGGTGTAATTTTAATAGAGCACATGAAGGTACGTTTGTGTGGGACATGTATGTCATGTATGTATCTTGACTAGTCTAGTTCATGAGTGTGAAATTTGTTGGAATAAAATGCTAGTATTGTGCTCTGAACATCAAAGTCACGGTAGAGGGTATCAAAGGATACGGATAGGAGTGGACGTTATGAACCACTGTTTTATTAGTATAATTGGAAACAATCTATCCCAATCATTTGCTAATTCAAGAACCCTACGTTCTAGAGAGGCTTGAAATCTGAGGCTTGAAATCTATACACCTCGGAAATCTCGTTCTCGGCTTAAACTAAGACATGATTCTATGATAAAATAGAATTTGAAGAATCAAAGTTGATATCTTTTACCGCGGTTATTTAAATGCACGAGTAAGGGATATAAATGCAATACAAGATCGTACCGCAACTTCCAAGTAGATGAAAGAATGGTTACGAAGGACATCCCATTCTAAGAGGTGGAGTATACTAAGTTCGAGGTTCTACCCAACTTACAAAAATTGGTTAATCGTGGAAAGTACAGTAATAGGACTTCAAAGAAGGTCAAATTTCAAGGAGATGTATGAAGATATAGGGTACTTCTGATCGTAGTCACGGACTCTATAGGAAGCCAAGATATTACCTATTTAGCATTGCCTATATAATGACCAGGTTTTATCAAGGCAGTATGAGGGGTCTTGGTCAAGCATAACTGGAAACAAGTTGGTACAATGGGATTCCATTCATCGCATAACTTAGGCTACAAAAAGATATGGTTAAAGAATTTATGGCAGCAGGATTAGTGGACCAGGAGATGGGGACTATACAAAAGGTGTATGGACCTATTTCATAAAGTTTGGTTTTATAGTTCAAATATGGCGATATGCATGGATGGGTTTAACTGGATTTTAATGGGTTCCCTAATTGGACATCAATCTTTGATTGAACAAAACATGGGTTTTGATCTATATTGGCTGGACAAGATTCCACAAAAATAACCTGAACTATTTCTATTAGGTTAGGGCAACCTAGGATAGGTTCAAACTCGAGTGGATGGGTTATTTGCTAGTTGGATTGGTTAACCAGGTTCATAAAGCCCAAAAATGTGCCTTCTTTGACTTTTGTGTTTAAGTAGCACAAGAAGGCTCAATTGAGTGGCACACTAGTGGCATGTGCATAGTGGGCTTCGAGTAGATCACAATCATATATTGGGTCGAGAGGTTTGAGTCAAGGTTGAGTCTCTAATTAGCGTCAGGAAGTACATCATATTACGGTAAGGGTTCTAGTTAGACTTTTTAACTTGAAAGTCGCATCATGAAAATAGAGCACAAGGGGACATGTTTAAGTGGGACATAATATGCCTAAGTGAAGGTTGACTCATCTAGGTCTTGCATATGCAATTTGTTGGAAGGAAACAACTGACCTCACGCTCCAAATATCAATGTCACGGTAAGGGACACCAAAAGATCTAAATAGAAAGTCGGTGTTCATGAGGCACTAATTTGTCATCCTAGTAGAAACTAGTTTGTCCTAATCAATCGATAATCCTAGTAAATCCAAAAATTTGGGTGGTCTTACAATCTATTCACTCTAGAAGGTAAGACACGATTTTAGGATTAAAGAAGTTAGAGGAATTCAAGTTGTGATCACGATGTAATAGATAAAGTGATACGATAGATATGGATCAAGGTTGAAGATCGTTTTCCGATTTCAATTAGATGGAAAACAATTGCATAATAGCTTTCACGGCCACAGGTAATATGGTAAACTAAGGGGGATATTATGTGTCTATCTTCCCTCAATTACGAGTATTTGTTTTTCCAAAATAAGTAAAGATGAAAAACAATAAGAGTTCAAGAGAGCGGAGATCGAATGCAAATACGATTTTCGAAGGCGATTGAATAATTCAAGGGGAGTTGACAAGACAGTTACGAATGAGATCCTGGAGACATCTATATCTCAATCCAAATAGGTTAATCATATGAAGAGCGAACCGATGCACTAAGGTTGATCAAACCATAATACACCGATTCTAATTAAACAATATGGTAGTGGGCGTCCCCAATAAACACGTCTTGAACAAGCTCGATAAAGAATAAGCTTGCAAAAACTAGGCTATAATAGCGGCGTTAGTCAAGGTATTCCAAAAATATAAGTACGCGAGATTTGTGATTGAAAGAAGGCACGAGTAGTTCAAGTTTATCAAAATCTAAGACTCGTCTGGTGTTGGTGCCTCTATAGTTTTCCTGTTTGTCTTTTTGTCTAAGGCCTTAGTTGAACAATGAGTTAGGGGCCTCTAAACTCTATAGTCTAGGTAAACTTATTAGTATCAGTCAATTACCTCGTTAATAGGTAATAAGGACAATGTGATGCTAGGTTGGGAGGCATGCTATCCAACTTATAAAAATTTCCACTAGTATTGGCTTTGAATCAACAGGACATACATGACATTTTCCTAACCTCTATAGTATCCGAAAACAGTAATCATGTCTGAAGTCATTTTATCAAGAATTTATGTCTCGCCAGTATACACCTGGCTATAGTAAACCCTTGGTTTCGTGACTCAAATATGATATGATTATCGAATATTTTTATTAGCTCTATCCAATATTGACATAAAGATAACTAAGATCAAAAGTGGACAACTAAGACATAGTTTTAACAACATTCGATAACCCCCATTTACTTGAAATAGTATCAACTTTAGGGGTCATGCCTCGCCAGTGCGCTGCTGGCTGCAGTGAACCCCGCAGTCTTCCTAACCCAGACAGTTGGCGACAGTGCGCTGCTGTCTTGCCATCGTAAGTCATCAATATTATTCCAACTATACCCCTAAGAATTTCAAAAGAGTTTTAGAGATTCAATTAGCGGATCATGATTAGAAAAAGGTAAGTATCTGTCCTTGAAGTAAAAGTATTCGTTTTGAAAATCAAACGATTGATAAGAAAGAAAAGATCGAAGATAAGAAAAATATAAACCTTGATTTTTATTCCTCTAATATTCAAGATCGAGGAAAATACATATATATCTTGAATTTTGACCAAACTAACTTGGAGTAGATATATGGATAATGGATCATGTTAGGCTCAACCCAATGGATGGAAATAAAATATAGACTCTTAGGGAAAGACAGTTACTTATGGCCAATGGTAAATACTAATTGGTACGGACAACGGTGATAATATCTAGAGAGGGAAGAAAAGATAATTTGAATAAATTATCAAGGATAAGGGTTGAATTCTAGGGAGGTCTAAGTTATAAAATGAATAGTCTATCCACAGTGGATCCTATTGTCATACTAAAAAGTTATAAAATGAATAGTCTATCCACATTGGATCCTATTGTCATACTAAAATGTAACAGTGTATCTATGGAAATCTCTCAAGTTATCTGAATTTAATAAATCCTTAAATATATTGCATGGCCTATTTAACAATCCTTAACTATCCAATAATCAAGTTGAATAAGGGACTCTTATTCCTAGTCATCATCCTAAATCAATTCAATCCTAATGTGAATGAGCATTTCCTAGTCGCAGGCTCGCAATAGTACGACTAACTTAAGTACTATCACGAGTTCGCATGATTTGCAAAAATAGACTTGCATGGACCACCACAATAGTGGATTTCAATTGGAAGCTAGAGTTCTTCCGACTGGACTAGTCCTCACAAGAGGAAAACCAGTATACATCCTTGTATTTGCGTTTGCTCTCTGCTCTCTACTTTTTATTTACATATCTGTGATATATATATATATATATATATATATATATATATATATATATATATATATATATATATATATATATATATATATATATATATATATATATATATATATATATATATATTCTGTGATCTTGTTGCTAACATTTTTAATAGCTAATTTTTTGCTGCCTACTCTATTTATCCCCCTCTAGAGTATTGCAATTTACATTTTGTTCCTATAATTAGTATCAAAACGGATTATACAAGTAAAGTGAGGTAACACTGTTATTATATTTTTATATATACTGCTGTTACATAGATCACTATATCACACATGGCAATTGTAAAATTCACAAGTGAAGGCAAAGTCACAAACGGACCCCCACTGTTTGATGGTACCAATTACACATACTGGAAAACACGGATAAGCTATTATTGAAGTCACTAGACTTTGGCCTCTAGTCAATTGTTATCAATGGCTACAAAAAGCCTACTATCACCTCTATTCTCACTTCCTCTATTATTAACAAGCCTTATTATGGTTACACGGAGGAAGAGAAAAAGTTAGCTAGCCTTGATGCAAAAGCAATGCATGCTTTTTATTGTGATATAGATATAAATGTATTCAATCTTATTACTACTTGCATAACATCTCATAAAATTTGAAAACTTCATAAAGCTACTTATGAGTACAGATATGAAAGCAAATCTAGCGACTCCAGAGAGGAGGATAGTCTTCATAATGATACAAATGTGTGCATGATAGCATCGGGATTTAAGGTACAACATAATCCCTCATATGAAGAAGAGACTGTATGCCACAACTGTAGAAGATCAGGCCGTATAATGGAATATTGCCCTACTACTACTAAAGAGGAGAATGGCTACAAATGATGAAACGAAAGAAGATCGTTGTCTCACAAGTACGCTACCACGCGTATATAGTATGGAAGTGAAGCAAGCGATTCGGAAAAGAAGAGAGACTTCGTCTAGCTGCAAATATATGTGCAATGGCATTATCTAACGAGGTACAAAATAATCCTCTTTATGAAGAGAGTGAATTTTCTTATGATGAATTATCTAATACTTTCAGAGATCTATTGGAAGAACACAAAAAAGTACTAGATAAGTATAAGCAAGCTAGAAAGGATATTCTATCCTATAAGCGTGAGAATGAAAAGCTTACTTGCTTATTGAATGATACTAGAAACACATATACTTCTGATAACTGTACAGAGATTTTCACACTTGAGCTCAGATTGCATGAGGCACTTGAATGCATTGAGAAAAGCACTCAAGAAAATGTTGAACATAAGGAGGAATTAGAATCAGAAAAGAAGAAGTATTCTATTGCTTCATGTAGTATTGATTCTCTTACTGCTAAATATGATGAGGCATGTGCTATCTCTAAAAGTTAAAGATTAGATTGGGAAAACAGGTAATACCTACTACCCCATCAAAGTTCTATCCTATGACACATCACACACATGATAGGACACGATCAAAGAAAGCACGCAAAGCAAATGCTACATATCATCATGCTTTCTATTACAAGTATCCATGCACATCATATCACACCACTACACATTCTCATACTGCTACACATAGCACTAATGTTAATACTTTCTGTCATTATTATGGTATGAATGGACACATTTTTAATCGTTGTCAGATTAGAAAACTTATTGATATGAACTTTTGCAAATGGGTTCCAAAAGCTAACAAATATGGATCCAAGTTTTAGATACCAAAGTCTTCGCCTCTTAGTGCAGGTGAAGTTTTTCATATCAAATAGAACCATTGAACATATTGGTGATTGCAAAGATATAAAGGTCATCTTCCAAGCAATTGTACCAACATAAGTGTGGTCACTAGAACCACTTTAGTTATATTGCCAAAAACAAAGGGTATTGAGTCTTCAACAAAAGAACTATGATCATCGAAGAGTCAATGAACGTTACTTTTAACGAATTAAATCAGCAGACAATCGAAGATGATGATGAAGACGTTAGTACACCGAGCACAACACCAGTAGAACCTTCAAGAACAGCACCTGCAGATCCATCGAGCAGAGCACGTACAGAATCAGAAGCCAAAACTAGCTACCTTTAGAGTCTGCCAAAAAAAATAAAGTTTATGGCTGACCATCCCAAGGACTTGGTAATAGGTGAGATTACCAGGGGTGTAAGTACTCGTTCCTCTAACAGAGATATAGTTTCCTGTGTTGCATTTATTTCACAACTAGAACCCAAAACTATTGAAGAAGCATGTAGCGATATTTTTTGGTTAGATGCTATACAAGAGAAATTAAACCAATTTGAACGGAATCAAGTTTGGGAACTTGTTCCCAAGCCTATTGATCATCCGGTCATTGGCACCCGCTCTGAAATAAATTTAATTAGAATGGTTTAGTTACTTGTAACAAGGTCCGACTCGTAGCTCAAGGATACAACCAAGAGTAAGGTATCGACTACGATGAGACCTATGTCCCAGTTGCGAGATTAGAATCCATTCGCATGTTATGTGCATTTGCATGTTTTCATAATTTCAAGCTTTTTCAAATGGACGTAAAAAGTGCATTTCTTAACGGTTTTATAAAAGAAGAAGTTTATGTAGCTTAACCTCCAGGTTTTACTAATTTCAAAAACCCTGACTATGTTTTCAAGTTGAAGAAAGCTTTATACGGTCTGAAACAAGTCCCTCGTGTTTGGTATGATCGTTTAAGCTCTTTTTTTACTTGATAACGATTTTACAAAAGGGAATGTTTACACTACACTGTTTATAAAAAATTTGAAAGGAAATCTTCTTTTGATTCAGATTTATGTTGACGATATTATCTTTGGATCTACTGATGAGTCTCTTTGTCAAAAACTTTCAAAGTGTATGCAGAATGAGTTTGAGATGAGCATGATGAGAGAACTCAAATTCTTCTTGACTGCAAATCAAACAAACTAACAATGGGACGTTCATTAATCAAGCCAAATACACAAAAGACTTACTAAAGAAGTTCAATCTGGAAACCGTCAAACCTCTTGGCACTCCGATGGCAACTTCAACCAAGCTTTATATTGATGAGCAAGACAATCTGGTCGACATACGTAAGTATCAAGGTATAATTGGCAGCTTACTTTATTTAACTGCTAGTCGTCCTGATATAATATTTAGTGTTTGCTTGTGTGCACGTTTTCAAGATAACCCTAAGGAATCACACTTGTGTACAGTTAAGCGTATCTTTTGATACCTTAAAGGTACTTCTTCCATCGGCTTACGGTATCTCAAAATCACGTCTTTTTACCTAACCGGTTATTCGGATGCTGATTTTGTTGGATGCAAAGTAGATAGAAAAAGTAATAGTGGCACGTGTCATTTCCTAGGTAAGGCTCTAGTCTCTTGGTTTAGCAAGAAGCAAAATTTTGTCGCATTATCAACTACTGAGACTGAGTATATCGTTGCAGGATGTTGTTATGCAAAAATTTTGTGGATGAAGCAAACCTTAGAAGACTTTGGTTTACAGTATTCACACATACCCATTTTATGTGACAATACTAGCACTATTAATTTGACTAAGAATCCTGTATGTCATTCTCGCACTAAGCATATTGAGATTCGACATCATTTTCTTAGAGACCATCAAACAAATAGAGATATTAACCTTGAATATGTAGACACAGAGAACCAATTAACTGATATCTTTATAAAACCTTTAGCGGAAGATCGTTTCAATTATTTACGTCGAGAATTATGAATTTTAGAAGTCAATAATATTAATTAATTTTGTTTTATTAATTATTTTTTAATATGCAAAAACTATTTTGGAGACAAGCCTACAAAGGGTCTGTCTGTCACCACGACCAAGGTCGAAGCGAAGCGGTACTTAAGCATTCCCTCGTGAATCTTCACTAGCTGGGACAGTACCCCTACAGCTAATCTAAAATAGTTGCTGCGTAACAAAATTTAATTCATAAAATAATATTAATTAAAATTTAAAATAACTAAACTTTGCATTAAGTAATTGAAAAGGATTGATGAATATAAAGTGACATATTTTTCTGCACAAAAATACCTCAACTGAACTCCAGGCGAACTCGTACCGAATTCGGCCAGAGTTCTGTTGGTGTCGGGTACTTTTAAGTCAGATTTGAATGTTGCCCTTCCTTTTCATCACCTTCATCTCCTCCAAACAGAGCAGCAGCCGCGCCCGAGAGCTCCAAACCCTAGATCCAACTGTCTCTGGCTACCACTATAAGGATGAGGCGGTCTGTCACTTCTTTGAGCCCGGTAACGCTTATGACTGGTACCGTGGTTCTGGTGCTACTCCACACCCTTCTCATAGAGCTGGCACTTCTGGAGCTGGTCCTTCCGGACATGGTGGCATTGCTGATCGTGATGTCGAAGATGACCCTGAGGATTTTTGATCTAGACACTTTTTGTACTTTGTCTAGATGTTATCTAGTTAGACTCTTTATTTTGTCTATGTATGCTTGGAAATGCTTCGACATTCTAAGATAGTACTTTATCTTTACTTTTTTAGTACTATGACTGTGTGCTGAGTTGATACATTTTTAAACTCTTATTAATATGTATTTACTATTTCAGTGTGTATTGTTTTCTCTCTAATATCTATGTATTCTCTCTTTTATTCTATGCGTAGCATTATCTTAGTTTATGCTTCATTAAACTGCCTGTGAAATATATGTTATTCTTTTACTGTATTTCTTCAACGTTCGTTTCTTAAGCATGAATTGCGGGGGAGCTTCTCTCTTTGCAATTATTTTGCTAAGTGACAATGAGGGAAAAATAGATCTAACATCTTTTGCAGGATACAGGATTTTTTTTGAGGAAATAATACATACAAGTACAAAACAGTACCCAACAAATTTTGATTCTTTTCAAATCAAAGATCGAGATATTATATTGGTCAAGGTTTGTCAATTATCAAAATGGGAGAGATTGTTGGCCCATTGGTCATGGTCAAACCTAATTTTAATAATTGATCTAACCCTGTCTCGATATAAGGGCTTCTTGGACAATTGCTGAGAACTACCATTCAAGACAAGAAGCCAGTTTGCTATTGAGTCTGTATTTCCTTATCATTATAATTTTCATTATTTATTGAGTCTAGGAATACGATGTAGACCGAGTCGTACTGGTAAATAGGCTACCCCAAAATGTTTTCAAAATATTCTTGTTTTGAAAATAAACCTATTTACAAAAGTTCTAACTGATTGACTTTTCAAAAAGCCAAAAACCAGTTTGCAAAAACCCTAATAGAATACCAAGGAAATTCGGCCCGAATTCGTTTAGTGCTCGTTGGATTTTGAACTTGGTCTTCCCGCAGTTACGGATGCAATGACTATTTGCCGAGATTCTCTCAAAGAATTCTGCTCGAATTCTGCCTTTGGAAAACTTATAAATAGAGAAAAAATTCCATCATTTCAACACCCCTCTCTTCTCTTCTCTCTAAGCCTAATACGTTCTTCCAACGTATTATAAGCTTTTTATTTTCAAATCCCAAGCCAGTTACAATTCTCTAGTCGATTTGCCAGTACGGTACGGTTTAGAAGTTTCAGAGTGATTGTAATCAGAGGCTTGATTGAAGAAAGACACTTCACAATTGAAGTTGGTCGAGTACTACGGATCAAATCTCGCATTATAGAAGTTGCAAGAACTTCGCATGAAAACTTGCGGCATTTTTCTATAGTGGATTTCAACTGGAAGCTAGAGTTCTTCCG
This sequence comes from Iris pallida, assembly GCA_029216955.1. Lineage (NCBI taxonomy): Eukaryota > Viridiplantae > Streptophyta > Magnoliopsida > Asparagales > Iridaceae > Iris > Iris pallida. The sequence goes on along the minus strand of JANAVB010040891.1, from coordinate 124,993 downwards.
ACTGGACTGGTCCTCACAAGAGGGAAACCAGTATACATCCTTATGTTTGCGTTTGCTCTCTACTCTCTGCTCTTTACTTTTTATTTACATATCTGTGATATATATATTCTGTGATCTTGTTGCCAACATTTTTTAATAGCTAATTTTCTGCTGCCTACTCTATTTGCCCCCTCTAGAGTATAACGCTTTACATTTCGTTCCTACAGACACTACCACTACAAAACTATCAACCCTACATGTACAATCACACACACAAGTGGCATAGGACTGACACAAGTAGACTATCATTCCCCTACACATTCTTGTTAATACTTCACACAACTCTTTGTTAGTTATCTACAACATTCCCTTACACTCACACACTATCTACATATATACATCACACGTATATATATATCCCCATTATGGACACTCCCTCAACTTATGCTATAACCACCCAATATACCCAATGATGAGCATTCATGCATAAATGCCTATGATGCATATATCCAAAATTTCCAATTTCGAGCCAAAACCCAATTTAGGCTTCTAGGCACATGCAATACCCCTAACGACACATGTCGATGGACACGTATCGCTCAAATACCCCTTTAAACCCAAATTGATCATGCATATCACAAATTATTGTGATACGGCGCCACATATCCTAATTTGGACACGTAGAGATCAATTAGCTCTAGAATTGGACTCTAAAACCATGCTTAGCCACGGATCGAACACTTGGTGGATGCGAATGACGTCCCCAAGCTAGATCCTACATTCTAGCCACTAGATCTAATAAAATTGGGTCTTCTAATCTCCAAATTCAAGCCTAATAAAATAGATCTAGGAATTTGAGGTCCCTGCGGGAAATTCTTATGAATTTACATGAAGGAAATTAAGGAGAAGAGTCGTTACCAATTGAAAAGAGGTAACCAATACAAAACTATGGTGTCGGACATGAAGATGCCGCTTCGACACGAACCTTCTCCGGGCTAGCGCCTCATAAGCTCCACTAGCTCTCCATGCCATGGACCTTCATAAAGGAATTGATAATGGAGAGAAATCGGAGAAGAAGATGAGGGTTGGTGCTCCAATGGAGAAATAATTAGAAGCTTGGAGAAGAAGTATAGAGAAAATAAGAAGGAAGGGTTATATGTAGCCGGCCACTTGAGGTTGGGCTTGGGCCTAATCATGGCTTAATTAGTTTATAATAGACACCATGCCTATTAACTAATAAAAGGCTTTAGAGGAAAAATGATTAGTTGGGCTTGAATGAGCTATTTGGGCTCTAATTAAATTCTTTGAATCTAATCTAGCCATGACTAGAAATCTAGTCCAAAAGTCTATATTCCAAGCCAAATGATTAAAATAAATGACATGCTAATAGCACACTAATAGCAAAAATTTAAATTTGATAAAAAATAACCCTACATGGAAATGTGGTGCTGACAAGTTATCCAATGGTAAACAGATCTGGAAATATGAATACCTTTTAGGGGCTTCATCCCTGAACCCCTACGGGGGGTGCTGTCCCCTCGATCCTTGTCTGCTGACCGAGAAGCAAAACTCCTGAGTGCGAGGCCCCGGATAGGTCATTAGACGGTTCAGATAAATCTTCTTGTGTAACGTCGTCTTTGACCCGCCATAAATTCTTCATTGCATATGTCCAAGTTCAATCTTGCTTACTACTTGTCTGCAAAACATGTTAGATGAACATAATAATAGACATAGTAGCATATATACACATTAGGACTGCTAACAATATAGTGATTTCATGACTCTTAGTGATATTATAACGTTAAACTTAATTGATTAACCATATTCAAAAACATGATATAACCTTTGGGCTAACATATCACACTGCTTTCCCAAAAATTATACATAGCATGATGTTCTCTCGTCCCGTAATACTACTAAAATATAACGATTTAGCGATGGCCCTATCCGTCGCTAATTGAAATTACCGACGGATTACCAACGGATACGGGCTAAAAAAATCCGTCGGGAATAACCTCGTCGCTAAAACAAGTCCGTCGCTAGTACGTCGCTTACCGACTACTTAGCGACGGATTACCGTTGGCTACGTCAAAACATTTAGCGACGGCTAGCCGACGATTTTCTGTCAACTTCGACAGTTTAAAATTTTAATGTAGCAACTTTTAGCGACGGACAAACCGTCGCTAAACCGTCGTTAAACGCGTATTAGAGGGTTTCTGATACGCAAAATATGTCGCTAATCCGTCACCAACCTCGTCGGAGTAGCGGCGGAGTAGCGACGGATATTCCGTCGACATACTCATGGATATCTTTCATAATTCTAGGACCTTGGCGACGGATAACCCGTCGGGTTTTAGTCGCCCATCCGTCGCTAACTGGGAATCCCCCAGTTAGCGACGGATAGTCCGTCGAAAAGTGGCCGCCAGTCCGTCGGTATCTAGAAATATTTTGAAAAAAATAGCATAAAACTGGGCATTCCCAATATACATAATTCTAATATACAAAACACACAAATAATCCCAAGCAATTCCAATATACACAATTCCAATATACAGAACACAAATATTCAATATTCAATAAAATAAATATCTCAAGCACAAATATACAAAACACACAAATATTCCAATATACAAAACACACAAACAATTCCAACACACAAATATCCCAAGCATTCAAATTGTTCACATAAAACACACAAATATTCAATATTTAAACACAAATATTCAATATTCAATAAAAAGGAAAATCGACTTTGGCCTCAGCAAAGACCGCAAGTCAGACGATGAAGCCTCACAGCAAGGTATCATAGTTGCGTTGAGGCATGTACCATTCTATCAGCCACTTTGCATACGAAAGCTCAATCTGGTTGAGGTCTTCTGTAGAGACAGGAGGGTCAGTCCCGATGCTACTACTCTCTGACGGTGGCTTCTCCTTAACTTCAACCTTGGGAGCAATCTCTTCCCTGATGGTCATCGGTTCTTCCTTGACCTCGACCTTTGGTAACACCTCCTCCTTGACAGTCACCGGCTCTTGTTTGACGATGGGGACTTCCTCCGTGTCGACCTCCAAGGGTTCCTTGCCTCGGCCCCTTCCTCGGCTATCAGCACCACCTCGGGAAGTCTTGGGAGCCATCTCTCTGACAACAGAAATTTTCATATAGGATAAAAAAATTTACTCAAATTATAAAAAAATAAAAAGTTTATCGAAATTGTAATCGGAGTAATGAAACGACATTGGAGATGGCATGTCGTAGTGGTCGGACGGAAAGGAGGGGTGACGCGCCACCACCCATGGCGTGCTAGGGGGACGCCTATAAATAACAGGGACACTGACGCATAAATACCGTTCGAGTGAGCCAAAGGCATGCAGCCACTTCCCTCCCTCCATTCTCCCTCTCCCTCTCTCATGCTACCAACAGGAAGGATCAGTGCTTTCTAGTTCTCTTCCATCCATCCATTCCTCCGTTCTGATCAAGCTTCTTCCTTCTTCTCTCCTCCACCATGGCTCTGGACCCATCTGCTCCTCCCTACTTCCCTTCTTCTTATTTGACTCTCTCAGCCACATATGATATCCAGCTCAAGTGTAGAGTCGGGGAAGAAGAAGTGGACAGAAAGAGGAGGGGGAAGCAGCACAGCCGGGGGCATGACCTGGAGTAAGTACAGAGGTTTTGCTGGAGGTGCTGGCGATTTTCCCAGGATGGTGTTGAGGAGCAAGTATAGAGTCAGTCGAAGGAAGCACATTATGTCACGCCCCGCTCCCGTATGAGCAATCGTCTTCGCTAAGGCGTGATGCCACACGAGCCTAGATTGCGCTTGTGCAAGGCAGTCCCATAACGGCCGATTACAGCGGCAGCGACGGGGTCGTCGCACAGAAGTCCCAAGCAGAACCATTGAAATATGCAGCAAAAATTTAAAGGCAACACACAAGTTACTCAAAAAGGATCTTTATTGATATTGAACAATCAGATTACAATAGACGCAAGGCCATGATTACAAGTCTCTCGTGCGCACTTTTCTTTCATTTTACATGTCACTCTACTCTCTCTCATCTCTCGATACAATACTTGAGCCAGCGGAAGCTTCGGAAGGCGATATCCATACATTATGTCCCGTATAAATCTTGACTTCACGCAGCCGTACGCTTCGAGTCGCCAAGGAACTCCTTTTCCTGCCCACTTCTTCTCCCCTGACTCTACACTTGAGCTGGATATCATATGTGGCTGAGAGAGTCAAATAAGAAGAAGGAAAGTAAGAAGGAGCAGATGGGTCCAGAGCCATGGTGGAGGAGAGGAGAAGGAAGAAGCTAGATTAGAACGGAGGAATGGATGGATGGAAGAGAACTAGAAAGCACTGATCCTTCCTGTTGTGAGAACTGTGAAGAATGAGAAAGGAGAGGGGGGTCTTTGATTTTTGCGTTCATCATCATTAGAGGGAGCAGCACTGGAAAAGTTGTGACGTTGGTAGCATGAGAGAGTAAAAATCTGTATCACAAGACTAACAGAATTACTATGTAATCATGTACTCACCAATAACCGGATGTAACTGGAGTCGTTGGGCCTATTGTGCAGTAATTGGTGGATCCGCTGGTATAGGCCGGATGTACTTAGTATCTACTGTATCAGATTAGTATCGGTCTATCGGTTTGGTATAGGACGTATCAGATTGATATTGGCCTTAACAAATTGGTATCGTCCTATCCGATATGTACATGTATCGGCCGTATAGCTAGGATTCATATTGGCCTTATCGATTTGGTATCGGTCATATCCGATAGGTATCGGCCGTGTTGGATTAGTATCGACTATTTCGGATTAGTATCATAAAAGGTTTAGTAACAACTGTACTTGGATTTTTCTCTTCTCGAGCTAGAATACCATTGCAAGAGAGTCACCAGATCGTGATTGGCCAGTTACAGTAACATACATGCTTCTTTTTCCATTAGAAAAAGCGATATTGAAAAGGAAGCGTGTATGTTCTGTAACTGGCCAGCTACGCTCTCGTGACTCTTGCAATGGTAATCTAGCTCTAGAAGAGAGAAACCCAAGTACAGTTGTTACTAAACCTTCCATGATACTAATCCGAAATGGTCTATACTAATCCAACACTGCCGATACCTATCGGATATGACCAATACCAAATCGATAAGGCCAATACGAATCCTAGCTATACGGCCGATACATATCGGATAGGACGATACCAATTCGCTAAGACCAATACCAACCGATAAGGCCCATACCAAACTGATAGATCGATACTAATCCGATACGGTAAATACTTATAAGTACCTACGGTCCAGGAGGTTGATCCGCTGGTACATCTATGTACGATCAACGAAGTAACGATCCATTTCAATTTGGATGTGAATCTGTATCGTAAGACAAACTAAACATAATCAGTTTATGTCAGTCTGCACTTTCTGCAGTAACGACCACAAGTTTTATGTTCTTCAACGATATATTTCGCATGCTTAATTGCCAAGTATGGAAATGAATGGCTCAGAACACAACCTAAAATTCATTCTAGCATACATTAGTGTGAATTATCTATGTTCTGTACATATGGTGTAGTATATGTTCTGATCGTATCTAGTATCTGAAGAATATAACAGAATCAAGATGAACTCATATAATGTAATACTAAGACATTATCTACTACTATATAAGATATAGTGATAGGTTGTCATATCATCATTGCCGAGGGATGAGGGTCAAAGGACAGTCAACTTTATCTACGGCTACATAGTTTCTGCCTCGCCAGTCGAATGGCTGCAGGGACTATGTCCTGATCACCATGTCGTAGTCCAATACAATCTAGAGATTGACACAATACTAATTCATATATGTAGTCCAATACAAATAGTCTAATACAAAAATAACCCAATACAAATAGTCTAATACAAATAAGTACTAATAGCTAATGAGAACCCTGCAGCTCACGCAAACACTCAGTAATACGATCACGCAACCACCTCGAATAAGTGGGATCGATGGCGGCAGGAGAGATGTAGTCCATTTCAGGTGCTGGATGAATAGAACTCCCGGTCTCACTAGCTACCGGTGCCACTTCCTCCTTAACAGTAGGAGGAGCCACCTCAGCATTCAGTGTTTCCCTCAAACGACGTACCGCTTCTCAGGTCATGGGTGCCATCTGGTAAGATCGATATTCACAAATAATATAATTGTAACATAAGCAAGCTAACTAAAGGAACCATCATCTCGTTTGGATACATTTTCGAAAGTAGATAAAATACATAATATTCGATTTTTTTGCCAAGTGTGAGAACGGATGGCTCAGAACACAACCCAAAAAATCATTCTAGCATACATTTGAGTGAATCATCTATGTTCTATACATATGGTGTAGTATATGTTCTTATCGTATAATCTAGTATCTGAAGAATGTAACAGAATCAAGATGAACTTACATAATGTAATACTAAGACATCATCTACTACTTTATAAGATATAGTGATAGGTTGTCATATCATCATTGCCGAGGGATGATGGTCGGAGGACAGTCAACTTTATCTACGGCTACATAGTTTTTGCCTCGCCAGTCGAATGGCTGCAGGGACTATGTCGGAGGGCAGTCAACTTTATTAATAGTTATTTGTTTTTCGATACCAAAAAATTCGATACTCCGATCCGAAACCACCGATATTACCGATACCCCTGATCCGATACTCATAGGAATGGTATGATACCGATTCCGATACCCCCATCCCTCGATCCGATACTCATAGGATTGGTCCGATCCGAAACCACCTATACCCCTCCCCTGATCCGATACATCGATCCGAAACCACCGATACTCATAGGAATGGTCCGATCCGAAACCACCGATACCCCCCACCCGAAACCCTACCCCTGCCCCGAAACACTACCCGTGTGTCCCTTACCCGACCCCCTCCCCCACTACCACCCCCCTCCCCCACCCCACTACCCCTTCCCGATCCCCCCTCCCCGACCCCCCTCCCCGACAGCACCCACCTCCCCACCCACCCCTCCCCCACCCCCAGACCCCCCTCCCCGACCCCCCTCCCCGACAGCACCCACCCCCACCCCCTTCTCCACCCCACCACCCCCTCCCCGACCCCCCCTCCCCAACCCCCCTTCCCTCCCCCACCCCACCCACCCCTCCTCCACCCCCGACACCTCTTCCCGACAGCACCCCCTCCCCGACCCCCCTCCCCTCCCCCCCGGCCCCGACGACAGCCGACCGCCACCCCCCCGAAACCCTAAAATAGAGAGAGAGAGAGGGAAAGAGAGAGAGAAAGAAAGAGAGAGAGCTTACCAGCGAGATCGACGGAGGGAGAGAAATTGCCGGAGAAGGAGATGAGAAGAGAGAGAGTTCGTTTGAGGGAAAATAAAAAATTTTCCCCCGTCGGTTCAATTTAAGTTAGGGTACAATATTTAGCGACGGACTGGCGACGGATATATCCGTCACTAAATATCCAGTGGATTACCGACGGAAATGTTAGTCAACAGTCCGTCGCTAATAGTCCGCGCCATTTTTTTAGTATTTTGCCGCCAAAATATGCGACATATCAGCGACGAACTTCAGTCTATCGCTAACTTTTTGTCAAATTAGCGATGGAAGTGCGACTGATTTTTACACAATTTTTTTTATTTATTGCTTTCTGACGGTAGTCCGTCACAAGTTAGTCGCTAGTCTGTCGCTATTAGCGACGGATAGGAGCCGTCGCTAATTGGCCTTCGTCAAATTGCTGTATTTTAGTAGTGTAAGAGCATCCTTACTAGCGTTTCCAAATACACTTATCATAGATTCTTAACTTCCAAATACATATGAGTTAACGTTGTATTGTTTTATATTTAAATTGTATTGTTTTCTATGGTAGATGTTGATGACCTTGGTAATATAGGCACCGTCACAAGTGAATACTAAGATACTAGTTGGGCTGTGGTGTGCTAGTTTTGTTTATAAGAAAACAAATTGTTAAGGATGTGGAGTGCAGTGCAGTGTTAAGTTGTTTTTTAGTGGGTAATGCTAGTTGGTGATTGATCATTTCATTAGAGCAGTGGATAATAGTTAAGAATAAATATATAACAAAATTACTAATGAATTATTTCTCACTGATGGAGGTGATGTAGGTGGAGAAGAAGGAAGTGCCTTAAGGAAGATGGAAAAAGAAAAGAGGTGACTTCGACGAATGATGATAAAGAACAGCTGTTGTTCTAGCAAAGGGGGACGAATAAAAGGGGACTAGAGGAGGAGATGATTTAATGAATAATTGTTTTAATCGACATATATGGCAAAAAAAATTCTTGTTTTAAAAACAAATATAAAGGTTTAGAGCATCTCCAACCCTATTGTCTTATTTTGTGTTGTGATTCTTAGGTGGCATGAGACACAAGACAATATCTTCTATAGGTGGCAAGATTATATTCACAAAAGACAATGAGTTTGAAAAGTCTTCTCCAATGTAAAAGTATTGAGAAGATAATACAAATTATTTTTTTTTACAATTTTCTAGACAACTTCTACTCTTCTTCTATTTTTTATAAATATTTTTATCCATAATTGATGATGTGGACATAAAGTCATTGTGTAGTGTATTGTCTAGTTCTAGACAACCAACTTCACATTGTCCTTACCATGTCATTGTATGTCAACTCCATTCTTTATTTCACATTTGTACTGAAAACATATTTTAAAAAGAAAACTTGTCATTCCTATGCTCTTACGTAACATCTTTTTCTACTGATATGATGACTTTTCTTTGATTATTATTACACCTATTATTTCTGTTTCATTAGAGCATCTCCAACCCTATTGTCTTGTTAAGTGTTGTGAGTCTTAGGTGGCATGAGACACAAGATAATGTCTTTCTTTGGTGGCAAGATTATATTCACAAAGCCAATGAGGTAGAAAAAGTCTTCTCCAATGCAAAACTATTGAGGAGACAATAAAACTTATTTTTTCCAACTTCCAAGACAACTCCTTCCCTTCTTCAATTTTTTATAAATATTTCTATTCATAATTGATGATGTGGAGACAAAGTCATTGTGAAGTGCATTGTCTAGACATAGACAACCAACTTCACATTGTCCTTGCCATGTCAACTTCATGATTTATTCTACATTTTTATTGAAGAATAATTTTTAAAATGAAAACTTGTCATTCCTATGTGGCAATCATTTTTTCTAAACTCACAATAAGGTTGGAGATGCTCTTATTTAGAGCTGTCAAGTGGGCCGGGCCTGTAGTGTCCCAAATCCGTGATACGTATTTAGTATACGTATACGTGTTTTGGACCCGTATTTTTTTGCTTAATCATGATTAGTTAATTTTGATTAATATTGTTTAATTTGTTTAATTGGCTTGTGGTTCCCTATGGCAATTGCATTGGCTTGGTTCGATTCGGTTGGCTTGGCTTGGTTTGGTTTTATATGTGAACCAACCCACTCCTACCTACCACCACCACTCATATTTATTACCTATTCTTCTTCTCTCTCTTCATTAATCTCTTCTTCTTCCATTTACTCCCTTCACCTACCAGAGAGAGAAGAGAGAGGTCTAGGCAAGTGCAACTTGCTTCATGGAGGAACTCTAAATTTTATTGCTTCATTCTCTTCCTTATTGCATTCTAAAGCACTTTAGAACTTGGCATTTTTAATTTCCATGGCTAGACTCTTGTAGATCTAAGTTTATTTCATTTTCGGATTTCTTGGGTTTTGATCTAGTTAACATTGTTATTTTTAAGTTTTGATGGTTCCATGTTGTAGAGAATCTCGTTCTATCCCATTTTGACCTAAGGAAGTTCGGATTTAGGCTCCGGATGATGGAGTTATGGAGCTTGAGGACTTGGCTCTCATGGTGTTCTTTTTCTCTGAAATTTTGGAGAAGATGAACAGTGCTTGACTTGACCACATGAATATTCATACGGCAAGTGTTCTATCCAGCCGCATGACTGGAAGTTCTTGAGCCGCATGAGAGTCGGACTCACTTAGCCGCATGACTCGCCCTAATTCCCAGCCGCATAAGTTCTGAAATTCCTTAGCCGCATAGGCTCATTCCCCATCGGCCGCATATGTGCCCGTCTCCTTGAGCCGCATGAACTCTAGCACTGGTGGACCGCATAGGCCCTGATCCTTCAGCCGCATGAGCACTCTTCCCTTCTGAGCCGCATAGACTCCAATGCTCCTGGCTGCATAGGCTTGGTTTCCCTTCAGCCGCATGCGCCCCTTGCCCTTGCAGTCGCACATGCGCCCACCACATCGAACCGCATGGAACTCCACTTGCCCGATCGTATATTCCTGAGTGTTAGCCAGCCGCATGAGTCCCAGTCCTTCCTGGCCGCATGGACTTCCCGCAACCCTAAGCCGCATGCGCCTGGCCCAGATCCAGCCGCATGGACTTCTCTTCCGCTAGCCGCATGAGACTCACCTAGTTGGGCCGCATGCGCACTCGTCCCCCTGAGCCGCATGCGCCCCTCTTGTCTTGGCCGCATGGGTTCCAGTGACCCTGGCCGCATGCGCTCACCTAATTGAGCCGCATGTGTCTTATCCTCCCCTGGCCGCATAGGCCTGAGCCGCATGACTTCTAATAGCTCTATGTACTGTAATTTATCATTATTTGCCCATGTTTTATAATTCCTTATTGTATATTTTTACGCCCATTTTATATCCTTACGCCTTTTGTCCTGGACTTGAAAATCATGAATTCACTTGATATGTTTGGAATTGATAATTGAGCATGACCTGATAGTGACCCGTAGTGGTGCACTCCTGACACGATAACCTGACATGACCTGATAGTGGCCCGGCGTGGCGTACTCCTAACAAGAACACTTGACATGATAAACCCGGCATAATTATCTTGAGCAGCTGTTGCGACGGGTACCTGACATGACATAACTTGTATAAGTAACCTGGACACCGTGGACGATTGTGCTTGTACTGATAATCCAGTCCTGTCTTGCATCATGTCTAGGAGGGAACTCCTGAGTACCACGGTCAGGAGTACCTACTGAAATGGACTAAGGTTAATGACTAGTATAATTTACTAGACATGAAGAGATGTTCCCCAGTTATAGGCGATCCCGTTATCCCGGCCGCAAATGTTTGGACTTATAGCCTGCCGACGAGTAGGGCACATTTCCAGCCCACTGTCATGTGGGGCACTCTTGATTGTCACTTAAATGATTGAACTCTCTAAATTGTCACTATAATGATTGCCTGGATAACCTGGATAGCTGCAGGGCCTGTGACTACTTGGAGCATCTCATTGCATCTTGCTAGTAATTAGGATCATGATAACCCTAGTTAGTTAATGTAGAAAGCCGTAGGCAATGATTGGCCGTGATTGCTTGGATGGAGTCTAGTCCAGTATAGTATTGTCTAGAATTGATTAATTGTAAGATTGTACCAGAATGATTGAATGATTGTCACTCCAGATTGTCATTATAATGATTGTCACTCCAGATTGTCATTATAATGGTTGTCACTCCAGATTGTCATTATAATGATTGTCACTCCAGATTGTCATTATAATGATTATCACTCCAGATTGTCACTCTAATGCCTTGTACTCTCCAGATTGTCACCATAATGATTGTCACTCCAGAATGTTACTTGACCTGATTTCTTATATTTATCTTGCCGATAAATGGTGAGAGAAACCAAGTTCCGTTCAGACGAAGGATTACAACCCCGGTCCTTGTTTGGTTTACGGGTTGTAACCTGGCTATCTGAATAGTCCCATGGTTATCTCATCGTATATCATCCTGTCATATTTTCTTTCCATATGTCCTGTCTTTTAATGATTCTATACAAGATTGTCTTTTATAATTACCCATCATGCTTTTTCTTAAACTACTGCCTTTTATTATGTAATTGTATTCTTGTGCTAATTTGCTGGTTTTAGTTCCTAAGTGAAGCCTCCTTTGTGGCACTTGCTCTTTCTGGGGTCTGACCCAGCTGGTTTTGTATGGCCAGATACCGGAGCAGCACCAAAGGATCTCCCTGTATTTCAGCCCGATGGTGGTCACCAGGCATAACCAGGGCATCGAGTGGGTTTTATTTTGCTCTCCCACTCCCTTGTAAAAATATTCTTTTGAGGCGTTTAGCCGCCGAGCAAGTGTTAGCTCGTTTGCAACTTTATTTACTGTCTGCCTACGGGCTGTAAGCATGATTAGCAACTCGAGGTTGATCATGTATGACTTAAACTCTTGCTAGTCCTTACATTTTGTACGACTAACTTCATGATCATCTGGATATGTAATGTTTGGGACGCCTTACAATTGTATATTTGGTGATCTGATATCTTGTGATTATTATTAGTTGGTTGAGATTGAGACAATAGGCTATTTTTATGACCTTAAGAGACTGATGGATTGTAGTGAAACCCTCACATATCTAGACAGCCGTGACCGTATAGCGGGGTGGATTCCATTCCGTTATACGTAGCTGGCTATGTCTGCCCCCGCTCTCCAGTATTCTGGTTCTGGAGCGTGACATGGTTTAAGTGGTGGCCCATGCAGGTCTTGTTAATCAAGATGTGTGAGGGTTTACCGAATAGATGTCTCAATCAGCACTTGCCCTTGATATCTGCTCGTATCTTCTTGATTCCTAAAAATTCTTGTCCTGATCACATGCTTGTAATCGTTGATCTGTCCTGGTCCTTCCTTATTGTTCCCATGTCGTCTTCTCAGCGGCATTGAACCTGGACCTGCCGAGCAGCAAGGAGGAGCACCTCCCGTAGACCAGCAGCAACCAGAAGATCAGGCCCAGCACTCAGGAGCAGCCTCCCGAGTCGTACCTACTGAAGGAGAGCCGCCAGTTCAGCCAGTCCAGCCTGCAGATCCTGATGATGGCACTTTGGTGGGTCTCATCAGATCATTGTTAGCTTCCCAAGATCGTAGAGGCGATGCCTTGCACCAGGCAGTAGAAGATGCTCTGAATAGAAGTGGACCCCGAGGGAACAGTGCGGTCAACAGTTTTAAGCGCCTGAACCCTTCATTCTTCGATGGCAGCGAGGATGTCATTGCTGCTGATGCTTGGCTACAAGATATAGAGGTGATTCTTGAAGCCGCGAAGACTCCAGAAGACGAGAAGGTGGCTGTGGTGCGCCTACAGTTATTGGATCTAGCCCGCAGTTGGTGGGCCGCACAAGCAGTGGGATTGGCCACACCTGTCCCCTGGGCAGTGTTCAGCAAAAAGTTCCAGACCAAGTATTATGATGCAGTGGCTCGGTATGACTTGCAGACCAGGTTCAGTAATCTTAAGCAGATGGGGAGGACGGTCGACGGATATGCGGCCGAGTTTTCCAGACTCAGTCGGTTTGCTCCCACCTTGGTGGCAACCGAGTATGACAAAGCGCAGAGGTTCCAGCAAGGACTTCACCTGGAGATTATATTGGCAGTAGAACAGTTCGAGCATCAGACCTATGATGCGATGTTGCGAGCAGCAAGGAGGCACGAGTATACCTCCCAGAGAATAGTGGACAGGACCGGAGGTCGGAAGCGGTCCCATAGTCAGATGACTCAGTCTTCAGCCCCAGCCCCGGCAGCCAGGGCTTTAACTATTGGAACTCCGAGGCAAGCAACCTCAGTTACGTCGATCCAGTACTCAACCCCGACGTACCCTCAGCAGAAGCAGAAGCAAGCACAGTCTCCCGCCGCAGGCTGTTCTTATTGTAGGAAGCCTGGACACGTGGTAGCAGAATGTCGCAAGGCGTTGGGATTGTGTTTATTGTGTGGAGCGCCGGATCATAGGGTAGGGTCCTGCCCTTTCAGAGTTGATTCAGCATCGACAGTATCTAGTCCCTCGGTTAGGGGACCAGCACCAGCACCAGCACCAGCTCCAGTTCACCAGCAACAGCAGTTCCCGTTCCCGAGGCCATTGCCGACTCAGGCCCAGACCTTCCAGCAATAGAACCCGCGGCAGTTTGCCCTAGCCCAGGCTCAGGTTCAGAATCGACCGAGAGGTATATGTGTCCTCTCATCTTGCTTTTCTACCGTCATTATGCGGGGTGCATGACGTATTTCATGTATCCTAATTACAACGGTATATTCCGGACCCGAGCCATGTCCTAGATCATTTGAAAAGGTTGGTACCAATAGCCTTAACCTTTTCGTATGAGGAAAGGCCCATGTCCCTGTTTGACCAAAGAGAGAGACCCCAAGCGCAAGACTATCAGTTTAGTTCATGTCGCTTGAGTTTATCCCTCTTTGGGAAGAGTCAAACGTGAGAGCATGAGGATGATATCCGATCGCATTATCCCAGCTAGTTTGGCTCGTAAGGCGTAATATCTTCCTTATGCCTTACGCTTCTATCTTTGCTTGCATGAATGACTGTATGATTGGTTGATAGTTATAGATTGTTTGTGATAGTGTAGCTTGTCCCTACATCTCTAGCCTCTTGATTAAATTCCGAGGACGAAATTCTTTTAAGGTGGGTAGGATGTAGTGTCCCAAATCCGTGATACGTATTTCGTATACGTATACGTGTTTTAGACCCATATTTTTTGCTTAATCATGATTAGTTAATTTTGATTAATATTGTTTAATTTGTTTAATTGGCTTGTGGTTCCCTATGGCAATTGCATTGGCTTGGTTCGGTTCGATTGGCTTGGCTTGGTTTGGTTTTATATGTGAACCAACCCACTCCTACCTACCACCACCACTCATATTTATTACCTATTCTTCTTCTCTCTCTTCATTAATCTCTTCTTCTTCCATTTACTCCCTTCACCTACCAGAGAGAGAAGAGAGAGGTCTAGGCAAGTGCAACTTGCTTCATGGAGGAACTCCAAATTTTATTGCTTCATTCTCTTCCTTATTGCATTCTAAAGCACTTTAGAACTTGGCATTTTTAATTTCCATGGCTAGACTCTTGTAGATCTAAGTTTATTTCATTTTCGGATTTCTTGGGTTTTGATCTAGTTAACATTGTTATTTTTAAGTTTTGATGGTTTCATGTTGTAGAGAATCTCGTTCTATCCCATTTTGACCTAAGGAAGTTCGGATTTAGGCTCCGGATGATGGAGTTATGGAGCTTGAGGACTTGGCTCTCATGGTGTTCTTCTTCTCTGAAATTTTGGAGAAGATGAACAGTGCTTGACTTGACCACATGAATATTCATGCGGCAAGTGTTCTATCCAGCCGCATGACTGGAAGTTCTTGAGCCGCATGAGAGTCGGACTCACTTAGCCGCATGACTCGCCCTAATTCCCAGCCGCATAAGTTCTGAAATTCCTTAGCCGCATGGGCTCATTCCCCATCGGCCGCATATGTGCCCATCTCCTTGAGCCGCATGAACTCTAGCACTGGTGGACCGCATAGGCCCTGATCCTTCAGCCGCATGAGCACTCTTCCCTTCTGAGCCGCATAGACTCCAATGCTTCTGGCTGCATAGGCTTGGTTTCCCTTCAGCCGCATGCGCCCCTTGCCCTTGCAGTCGCACATGCGCCCACCACATCGAACCGCATAGAACTCCACTTGCCCGATCGTATATTCCTGAGTGTTAGCCAGCCGCATGAGTCCCAGTCCTTCCTGGCCGCATGGACTTCCCGCAACCCTAAGTCGCATGCGCCTGGCCCAGATCCAGCCGCATGGACTTCTCTTCCGCTAGCCGCATGAGACTCACCTAGTTGGGCCGCATGCGCACTCGTCCCCCTGAGCCGCATGCGCCCCTCTTGTCTTGGCCGCATGGGTTCCAGTGACCCTGGCCGCATGCGCTCACCTAATTGAGCCGCATGTGTCTTATCCTCCCCTGGCCGCATAGGCCTGAGCCGCATGACTTCTAATAGCTTTGTGTACTGTAATTTATCATTATTTGCCCATGTTTTATAATTCCTTATTGTATATTTTTACGCCCATTTTATATCCTTACGCCTTTTGTCCTGGACTTGAAAATCATGAATTCACTTGATATGTTTGGAATTGATAATTGAGCATGACCTGATAGTGACCCGTAGTGGTGCACTCCTGACACGATAACCTGACATGACCTGATAGTGGCCCGGCGTGGCGCACTCCTGACAAGAACACTTGACATGATAAACCCGGCATAATTATCTTGAGCAGCTGTTATGACGGGTACCTGACATGACATAACTTGTATAAGTAACCTGGACACCGTGGACGATTGTGCTTGTACTGATAATCCAGTCCTGTCTTGCATCATGTCTAGGAGGGGACTCCTGAGTACCACGGTCAGGAGTACCTACTGAAATGGACTAAGGTTAATGACTAGTATAATTTACTAGACATGAAGAGATGTTCTCCAGTTACAGGCGATCCCGTTATCCCGGTCGCAAATGTTTGGACTTATAGCCTGCCGACGAGTAGGGCACATTTCCAGCCCACTGTCATGTGGGGCACTCTTGATTGTCACTTAAATGATTGAACTCTCTAAATTGTCACTATAATGATTGCCTGGATAACCTGGATAGCTGCAGGGCCTGTGACTACTTGGAGCATCTCATTGCATCTTGCTAGTAATTAGGATCGTGATAACCCTAGTTAGTTAATGTAGAAAGCCGTAGGCAATGATTGGCCGTGATTGCTTGGATGGAGTCTAGTCCAGTATAGTATTATCTAGAATTGATTAATTGTAAGATTGTACCAGAATGATTGAATGATTGTCACTCCAGATTGTCATTATAATGATTGTCACTCCAGATTGTCATTATAATGATTGTCACTCCAGATTGTCATTATAATGATTATCACTCCAGATTGTCACTCTAATGCCTTGTACTCTCCAGATTGTCACCATAATGATTGTCACTCCAGAATGTTACTTGACCTGATTTCTTATATTTATCTTGCCGATAAATGGTGAGAGAAATCAAGTTCCGTTCAGACGAAGGATTACAACCCCGGTCCTTGTTTGGTTTACGGGTTGTAACCTGGCTATCTGAATAGTCCCATGGTTATCTCATCGTATATCATCCTGTCATGTTTTCTTTCCATATGTCCTGTCTTTTAATGATTCTATACAAGATTGTCTTTTATAATTACCCATCATGCTTTTTCTTAAACTACTGCCTTTTATTATGTAATTGTATTCTTGTGCTAATTTGCTGGTTTTAGTTCCTAAGTGAAGCCTCCTTTGTGGCACTTGCTCTTTCTGGGGTCTGACCCAGCTGGTTTTGTATGGCCAGATACCGGAGCAGCACCAAAGGATCTCCCTGCATTTCAGCCCGATGGTGGTCACCAGGCGTAACCAGGGCATCGAGTGGGTTTTATTTTGCTCTCCCACTCCCTTGTAAAAATATTCTTTTGAGGCGTTTAGCCGTCGAGCAAGTGTTAGCTCGTTTGCAACTTTATTTACTGTCTGCCTACAGGCTGTAAGCATGATTGGCAACTCGAGGTTGATCATGTATGACTTAAACTCTTGCTAGTCCTTACATTTTGTACGACTAGCTTCATGATCATCTGGATATGTAATGTTTGGGACGCCTTACAATTGTATATTTGGTGATCTGATATCTTGTGATTATTATTAGTTGGTTGAGATTGAGACAATAGGCTATTTTTATGACCTTAAGAGACTGATGGATTGTAGTGAAACCCTCACATATCTAGACAGCCGTGACCGTATAGCGGGGTGGATTCCATTCCGTTATACGTAGCTGGCTATGTCTGCCCCCGCTCTCCAGTATTCTGGTTCTGGGGCGTGACAGGGCCGGTCCGGCCCGGCACGAATTTGAGTGGGCCGGGCCGGGCTTGGGCCGGGCCCTTGAGCCCATGAACTGTAGCGGACGGGCCGGGCTATGGATGAAAATTTTAAGCCCGGTCCGACACATGACCCATGGCACGGTGGGCTTTCGGGTCGTGCCGGGCCAGATCGGGCCGGGTCGCACGGGAGGCCATCATTTAATTCAATTCAGTTCAGTATATACATATATCATTCATGGATCTACATAATTTTGTATAAATGGCTGTACATGGTGGGCCTTATATAAGTGACCAAGTGAAGTGCGACATGCACGGTGAAGCTTATAGCTGATGGCAACCAACTAC
Source organism: Iris pallida (assembly GCA_029216955.1). Lineage (NCBI taxonomy): Eukaryota > Viridiplantae > Streptophyta > Magnoliopsida > Asparagales > Iridaceae > Iris > Iris pallida. The sequence goes on along the minus strand of JANAVB010040891.1, from coordinate 107,023 downwards.
GACTTTGACTAAGTTGATGTATGGATGCATTCATGTATGTTGTTGCAGCAACTTGCAACTAATATATATTGAAATGAGTTGAATTGAATTTCAATGAAATTCAATTCAGTTCAGTTCAAACATCCATTTCAATTTAATTCACTACAACACTATATAATCATAGAAGCCACCACCACTTGCACTTGGTGCTTGAGGCAGTGATACAAAACATATTTGGAGGGCAAAGTGTTTGTTGTGTACATATTTTTATTTTCCTTTCCTTGTGAAAGTGACAACACTGCTGTTAGCTGGTAGGATTACAAATCAAAGAGATTATGTAGGGGATGTTGTAACCGGGTCGGACTTCGGGCCGGGCCTCGGATCGTGCCAGGCCGGACCGAACCGGGCCTATATTATGGACCAATATACATGGCCCGACACGACCCAACATACGGAACCGACACATGGACCAATTTTTCAGATCGAACTCGTGTCGGACTGGGCCGACCTGGCCCAATTGACAGGTCTACTCTTATTCCATCCAAGAACTAAGCTCTTTGACTTTTTAAGAGAGTGCTTTTTCCAAACCTGATACTTTTTTAATTAAAAATTCCTCTTCTCAATTACCGTCCGTCAATCATATTCTTCTTCCTCTCTCTCTCTCTCTCTCTCTCTCTCTCTCTTCTCTACGTCTCTTCTTCCTCCGCCGCTGTCGTTTTCCAAATCCAGTCCAAACTCCAAAGCCACCAACAACAATACATAAAAAATTCAAATATCACTCCACACACAAAAGAAGAAAAGGTTTGTTCACTTCGTTTTTTCTTCTCCAATATTTTCCAAACAGAGAGAGAGATGAATTGTGATGGGTTGTGGTCGAAGAAGAACCTCATTGGCCTGGGTCTGGGCCAGTTCGTCTCCCTCCTCATCACATCCACTGGCTTCTCCTCCTCCGAATTGTCCAGAAGAGGTGATTTTTTGGGGTCTTTTGGAGTAATAATTTAGGTGATTTTTTTTCTGCTAAAAAATTTGATTTGGTGAAGTTGGTATTGGTTGGTTTCAGGGATCAATGCTCCCACGTCCCAGTCCTTGCTGAACTACTTGCTGCTAGCTTTTTTCTATGGTGGTTTCTTGGTCTACCGGAGAAAGCCATTGCGGGTTCACCCATTTTCTGATTTTTTCTATCCTTTCTTTTTATGTTTAGAATCTTCAAGTGTTGACTATGTTGGGATTTTGGCTTTTAATTTTGCAAATTGTTTAGGTACAATTCGATACGATTACTATGCAAAAAATTGGCGATGGAGATGAAACGACACGTTTCAGACACGGATTCGGCACCTAATTTGGTGTCCTACTGTATGTTGCAGTATCTGTGGTGTGTCCTATACGACATAGACACGGCATGGGTTTTTGGAGTGTCCGTGCTTCTTAGCTACGCAAGGCTGTGGAGTCTTTGTTTGTATTTTTTCCAAAAATATCTAGATGATGATCATTGATCAATTGTGGTGGAACCTCCTATTTTTAGTTGGCTTTAGACTTCAAAAAATGTATATGATGTTTTCAGTGACTTTTGTGTTGACTAGATCGATATGGAAAAACATGATTCTCGATGCTTTCCAATTTACACGTGTCTTGTATAATCATGACAGCTTAGCAAGTTGAGCATACTTCTATCCTATGGCTTTAACAAGAATCAGTCCTTTCATGTTCTTATTCTCGACTTTATAAAGTTCAGCAGATACTTTCTGTCTGCCCTTTCTTGCCACTCTTGTGAAACCATAGGTAGATGTAATTTCAGATACTTCCAGCCATGCTTTTAGAGTCAAGTTAGTGAACACTTGTTTATTAGTTGAACAAGAACAGGTCGATAGAAAGTTGAGATTGGTTTAACTGGTATCATTGGAACATAGAATAATCCTTCAATGAAGCCTTCTTGATTTGATAGTTGTGACATAACTAAGCCTACTACTGTTGAATGATGAGATACACATCCCTCAGTTAATGCTGTTAGAGTTGCTCTGCTGGAAATTTTGTGTTCTTATTCACCCTGTTTTTATCATGCATAAAGATTTGTCTTGTCATGTTTCTTTGCAGATGAATTGGTACTACTACCTACTGCTTTCTTTTATTGATGTTGAAGCCAATTACCTTGGTGAGTACCTATAACACGATCAAGCATTGCATTTGACATGATTCTTTGCAAGAAATTTTTGAATTGTATGATTATCTCTTTACGACAAATTATCAAATTTTCCAAGCAAACAAATGTAGGCACAAGGCTCCTGGTTGAGATATAAGCATCATTATCACTGTTTATGGTAGGCTGTATCCTTAACTTGAACTTTCATTGTTACACCCCAGCTCACGAGCCGCCAAGACCTGACCCATGCGTTGGCCTCAATGTCATCACCACTTGATTATCCCCTTGACTTTGACTTGCATTGCCACACCCGGCCCACGGGCTTCTAGGACATATCCATGCATGGGCCTCAATGTGCATCACAACTTAGCTCACCCCTTGACTTGAACTTGCATTGTGACACTAGGCCTACGGTCCCACCTTGACACGACCATGCATGTGACTCAATGTGTATCACCACTCAGTTATCCTCCTCTTTTTTTGAACTTGCATTGTTCTACCCCGGCCCACGGGCCTGCCAAGACATGACTATGCTGAGCCTTAATGTGCATCACTACTTGGCTATCCCCTTATTAACCCGGATATACACATGAGACCCAAGTACTCAAATATAAGCCTAAAAACTAATCTTTCGATATGAGGATATTTGGGATTTCACATGCATCTTTCAGCATGTTATTGACAATACTTACAATTTTCCCAAGCAAAGTACTCTAAGCCTTGTGATGAGGTGTCAAATCTATATTTTTGTGACATGATGGATAAGTTTCTAGAGTTTATAGTCAATGAAAGCTTAGAAGAAGTAATTTAGTTTCTTATATATTATTGATAACAAGGGAAAAAACTAGAATATATAAGGAGACATGACAACATATATGTCACTGAATCCTTGATTCTAGTAAAAGAAAAAATCTCTTAAATCAAGGGCATATTATTAACTAACTAGTTAAGAAAATAAATCAAGCATAAAGTATGAAACTAATATCTAGAAACCAGGAACTAATTTTCTGATTTTCCTCCTAACTATCCGACAGTCCCCCTCAAGTAATATTTATTATGCCCAAATTGTTGACAATAAACTCATAGTTAGGTTTGAATAATCTCTTTGTGAGAATATCAATTATCTGTTGCATTGTTGGTACGAGTGTCATACAAATAGCTCATGCTTCAAGCTTCTCCTTTATAATGTGTCTGTCAACTTCAACATTTATTCTGTCATGTTGGACTGTGTCATGTGCAATGCTAAGCATTGTCTTATTGTTACAGTACAACTTCATAGGCATGATCACATCTCCGTTTAGCTCCTTCAAAACCTGTCTCAGCCACAATAATTCACACACTCCATGACTTAGAAGTCAGAGTCTTCTAGGAGGCCAACGAATCTCAGTAAGAACCGCGATTATGTGGTTCTTACTTAGGAGCCACTTGGGAGCTTGTTTTTCTGGTAACGGGAGCGCGTTTTTTCGATGATATGTGTGCTTCCCATAACATGACTATAATTTTAAAAGAAGACAAAATTAGGAAAGAAAGTTGGAGAATTTTCAACACGTTCATCAAAGTAACAAGAAACTAAGGATTACTTACCTTGACATCATAAAAATTATCACACGAATAATCTCTCATTAACTTTGAACTGAAATTTATAAATTGTAATAAATATTAATATATCTACGAATTTTGATAATAATAATAATTAATAAACATTAAAAACTTTTTAGCACATCTCGGACAACTATATTTTGTTTCTTTCTTTTCTAGGTCACTGAGGTTTCCTCACATAGAGGTACAATATCCTGATGTCAATTTTCTATATGCAGCTGAGTTTGCCTAGTCTGCATCTGTATACGCCTAAATACTTTGTTGTTATTCTTTTTTAAAAATAGACCCTTTCCTAGAATACTTTTCAAATATTTCAAAAATAAAAAATTGGTATATAGCTTCAAGGTGTTTTTTATGAGAAGAATGCATAAACTGGCTTACGTAACTTATTGCAAATGCTATATCAGGTCATATGTGTGACAAGTCGACCAGCTTTCCAACTAGTTTTTGATGCCGTAATGTGTCTATTGGATTACCTTTGAAATTTTTAAGTTTTTGATTTGCATCAATTGGAGCATCTACATGACGATATCCACTTATTGCAGTTTCTTTGAGAAGATCAATAACATAGTTTCTTTGTGACATTGATGTTCTTTTATTTGATCGAGCTACTTCCATTCCAAGAAAGTACATTAGTAAACCCATGTTTTTTATTTTAATCTATGAGGCAAGACACATTTTCAGTCGTTCTATCTTAGCCATATCATCTTCCGTCAGAACAATGTCGTCTACATAAGTTACAAGAACAATTATCTTTTCATTGGATGAAGCTTTTGTGAACATAGTGTGATCGATCTACCCGTACAGATAGCGGTCTGCCCCTATAGATAGCCTTGATCTTAATTAAATGTAAACTTTTCGAACTAGGCCCTTGGTGAGTGTTTTAATCTGTCTGCAAACATTTGGCTCGAACCTTTTATGAAAAATTGGTGGTGGATCTATGTAAACTTCTTCCTCCAAGTCTCCATTAAGAAATGCATTATTCACATCCAACTATTATAGAGGCCAATCAAAATTGGCTGCAATTGGGAAGAGTACTCTGGCTGTGTTTAGCTTTGCTACATATGCAAAGGTTTCAAGGTAATTGCTAATGTATGTTTGCATGAAACCTTTAGCAAGCAAGCGAGCCTTGTATCTTTCTAGTGATCCATATGACTTGTACTTGGTCGTGGACACATAGCATCCAACCGTATTCTTCTCCTCTGGCAGATCTACTATTTCCCATATTTTTTTTCAAGAGCCCTCATCTCCTCTAGAAAAGCTACCTTCCAGTCAAGAACCTGTAGAGCATCTTGTACAGTCTTTGGAATTTCCACACACGACAATTGTGAAGTAAAGATAGAAAAAATAGAAGACATTTTGTAAGAGACAAAATTTGACATGGGATGTTTGGTACATGATATGACACTTTTGATTAGCAATGAGAACGTTAAGGTCAAAAGAATTAGACTCATGTTGATTTGACTCAAAATTAGAATGACTAGCTTAAATTTGGTCTGTTTGGAAGTTACTTGAAGATTCAATAGAGTTCTGACCAACCTTTGATTTGGATGCTTGACAATGTTGAGGAGTGGGCCTTATTATCTCGGATTTATTTCTTGCATGAGTTGACAAGGAGTTCTGAGCTTTCCGTTTTGTCCAATGAGATGGCTGCATAGAATTTGGACATAGATTTTTCATTAGTTAAATTGCTAGGATCTGTATTAATGAAGAAATTTGGTCCATTTGAAGTTCTAATATTGAGATTCTCTAGTTAGACTTCATCTATGTACCCTGCATTTTCCTTTTGTGTCCCTCCTAAAGATAAGTTTCAAAAAACGATTGAACTTGAAGAATGTGGCATTCATAGTTACACATATTTTTTTGGAAATAGGATCATAACATTTGTATCCTTTCTGAGTTGGGGCATACGCAACAAAAATACATTTTCTTGCTCTAAGATCTACTTGTCCCAGTTTTGATTGTGTATGTGTGCCAAAATAGTGCAATCAAACAATTTTAAGGGTAGGTCATGAGACAATTTTGACAACGAGAAACTTTGTTGAAGGGTACTTAATGATATTTGAAATTTTAAGATGTTTGTAGGCATTTGATTTATAAGGTATGTAGTCGTTAGAATTGCTTCATCCAATAGATACTTAGGAACTTTATTAGCAAACATTAGGGACCTAACAACTTCTAAAAGGTATTTATTTTCCGCTTAGCCACTCCATTTTGTTGGGGTATCATTGCAAGAACTTGATGTACCATACCCTTTTCTAAGAAAAATTCACTTAAGACCTCGTTAAAATATTTTTTTTCTTCTTGAACTGTGTTTCCATCACTTTGTAAAAATCTTTAAGTAACTTTTTTGACGTCAGACCTGTCCCTTAGAAAATATACCCAACTTACTCGTGTGAAATCATCAATGGAAGTTTACAAACTATTTTTTTCCTGAACTTGTTGAAATCCTAGAAGGTCTCCATATCGGTACAGGGGAACAATTTGGTGATTTTGGTTATTTGGTTTGTGCGACTTTTCTTCTGTTCTCGTCAGCTCCTATCGGTACGGAGGAACAATTTTTGCATTTCGTTCCTAAGAGTATGGTATCAGAGTTGTGGTTGACAGAGTTGTGTCAGAGCACATGTTGTCAGGTGTCAGGTTTTGACAGTCATGTCGTGTAGAAAAGATGGATACGAAGCCGGTACGTATGATAAACCTAAACGGTTCTAATGATCACTATTGGCGAAGTAAGATAAAAAATTGTTGTTCGTCAAGAAGCTGCATCTTCCGGTATTTATTTCCTAGAAGCAAGTGAATCCGATAAGGACTGGATTTTCGAACATATATATGTATGTAGGTATATCAAAAGTTCGTAGACGAGAATGTGTATAATTACATCGCCAATATTGAGCACACAGAGATATTGTGGGATAAGTGGAATCCTTATATGCGAAGAAAATTGGAGTAAACAAATTATTCCTGATCCGACAGATGATGGGTCTTAGTTACAAGGGTAGTTCGTCCATTATAGATCACTTGAGTGAGTTAGAGGACGTGGTTGACCGGTTATTCTCTATAAAAGTAAAGTTCAACGACGAGGTAAAGGGCTTTGCTTGTTATGTACATTGCCAAACTCGTGGGTAATCGTAAGAGTGTCCATGATCGCTTCTGCTATAACAAACGTGGTTAGTTCGGAGTTCGTCAAGAGCTAGGTATTGAATGAAGTGATGCAAAGGAAATATTAAAGCACGTCATCCACATCCCATTCAGAGACGCTTGTTTCAGAGAACCGAGACAGGAGTAAAAGCAAGGGTCTGGATAGTAGTAGAGACAAGAGCAGAGGAAAGTCCAAAAGTCAGTACAAGGACTTTAAATGTTACCATTGTGGCAAGAATGACCACATCAAGCGAAATTGTTTCGCTTAAAAAAGATAGAAGACGGGCAATAAGGGAAAGCAAGGCGAGAACACAACAACGACCGTCTCAGCACATGGAGGCAATGTTATTATTATGTGTGATGAGGTTATCACGAACCTCGCCTTGACGACAGTTCTTGGCTGGTGGACTCAGAAATTTCGGCGCACGTATCTCACAATATGACACTTTTGCCATTTACACAACATGACTATTGGGTGTTAAAGATGGGCAACAAAAATATGTCAAATGCTATTGCTATAGGAGATGTGCATTTAAAGACAAATATATGAGCAATTTTTGTGCTCAAAGGTGTTCGCCATGTCTTCGATATCCGTTTCAACCTGGTATCGGTTGAAAGGTTGGATGATGGGAAGTTCTTCAATCTCTTTGGGAACTATCAGTAGAAGCTTTTTAGACGTTCGTTGGTGATTGCCAGAGGAAGCAAGAAGTTCGGTCTCTATATATGAAAGGAAGCGCACAAGGAGCACATGAGGTGAATGCAGTCAGTGATGCGTCTATCGAGTTGTGGCACATGTGGCTTTGCCATATCAGCGAGAAATGAATGAGTTACTTGTTGAACAAGAAACTAATTCTAGGGTTGAAGTCTACAAAATTGGAGAGATACACGCACTGCTTAGCTGGAAAGCAGAATATGGTGTCATTTCAAAGTCACTCATATTCAAGGAAATTGTCGTTACTCGAGTTGATTCACTCGGACGTTTGTTGTCTAACGAAGGTAAACATTATTGGTGGTCCTTTTTATTTTGTAACTTTCATGATGATTATTCCAAGAAAGTTTGGGTCTATGATATAAAGACCAAGGATTAGGTGTTGTCTACTTTCAAGGCGTTTTAGGCCTCCATTGAAAGAGAGACGGACAAAAAGTTAAAGTATATTCGGTCCGACAATGACGGCAAATATATTGGTCCATTTGATGCTTATTACAAAGAACAAGGGATTCACCAGAAGTCTCCGCCAAAAATGTCTCAGCTCAATGGCATAGCGGAGCGTATGAACATGGCACTGATGGAGAGGGTACGATGTTTTCTTTTAGTGACAAACTTACTGAGTAGTTTTTGAGGTGAGGCTCTCAATAATGTTGCTTATGTTATTAACTTGTCTCTTAGTGCTCCTTTGCAGGGTAATATGCCTGACAAAGTATGCTACGATAAAGAACCGTTTACAAACACTATCAAGTATTTGGGTGTAAGGCTTTCGTGCATATACTGAAGAGTGAGGGGTCCAAACTTGTGCCGAAGATGAGGCATTGTGCCTTTGTCAGTTATGGTTGGGATGAGTTTGGATACAGACTATACGACCTGGTAGAAGGAAAGCTCTACCAAAGCAAAGACATGATATTCGGCGAGGATCAGACCATGACCAACACTCAAGATTCCGAGATGATTTTTGAGCCCGAGGATTTAACTGAGCTAGAGTCATCACGTTTCGACCTATTTCCAGAAGACACTACAGAGAATCTAGTTATGAAAGAGTCAGTATATGGAGTTTCTCCCAGCCTTGATCATCAGCCTACTGATGATGATCATGATGACCCTCAGGAGGAGGAGCATGCTGAGGAGGAAGTTTCTGAAGGAAATAAGGTTGTCAGCACACAATCAGCACTAGAGGCTCTATTGAGGAGGAGGACAAAAGTCTATCGACTATCCACAAGGTACTCACCGGATGAGTATGTACTATTAACTGACGTGGAAGAACCCGAAAGTTTCGCATAGACGATGGAAGACGAATACATACATGAGTGGATCTAGACCATGCATGAGGAGATGATTTACTTACCGGTAAACAACTCCACTTATGAGCTGGTGTTGTTGCCAAAGGGTAAGAAGGTTTTGAAAAAATGATGTGTGTTCATAGTGAAGCAAACAGAAGATGCTACTCATCCTCGATACAAAGCGATAATGGCAATCAAAAGGCTACAGTCAGCAAAAGGGTATGGATTTCGATAAATCTTTCGTCGGTCGTCAAGTTGTCATCTATTCGGGTGGTGCTAGGTTTAGCAGCCAGCTTCAATTTAGAGATTGAGCAAATGTATGTTAAGACGACATTCCTCTATGATAATTTAGAGGAGGAATTATACATGGAGCAGCCAAGCGATTTTGTAAAAAGGGCAATCACATTTGGTTTGTCGGTTGAAGAAGTCTATAGTCTAAATCAGGCTCCGTGACTGTGGTACACAAAGTTTGAGTCGTTTATGGAGGAACATGGTTATGTACGTACGACGTCAAACCATTGTGCATTTATGAAGCATTTTGTCGATGATGTTTTCATTATTTTATTGCTCTATGTGGATGATATGTTATTGGTAGGACAAAATACCTTCAAGATAGAAGCGCCAACTGGATGCAACCTTCTCTATGAAGGATTTAGGCACAACAAAGACTATTCTTGGGATGGAGATTTGCCAAGAGAGTCTAAGTTACTTTGGTTGTCCCAAAAGAAGTATATTCACCGAGTACTTCTGTGTTTTAGGATGGATGGGTCGAAGAAAGTTAGCACCACTCTTGCAGCTCACTTTAAGCTCACTACAGAGCAATATCCATCAACCGAGGACAAAAAGAAAGATATGGAGAAAGTTCCATATACTTCAGCAGTAGGGAGTCTTATGTATGCCATGGTGTATACAAGGCCAGTATTACTTACGCAGTAGGTATGGTTAACAAATATCTTTCTAATTCGGGGAGGATATATTGAAGGGGGGTCATATTGATCCTTCATTAACTTCAGGACACTGCTGATTGGAAGCTTTCACTCGGAAGTGATGAGCAAAAGCTGGTTGGGTATATTGACGCTCATATGGCTGGGAATGTGGATACAAGGAGATCGATTTCGGACTATGTTATAATGTTTGCTGGTGGAGTTGTTTCGTAGAAGTCACGGTAGTAGAAGTGTGTTGACTTGTCTACGACAAATGCATAGTTCATTGCGGCGACAAAGGCTTACAAGGAGAGTTACTATGTATGAAGAAGTTTCTGCATGAAATTGGGGTTAAGCAAAATCATTATGTTTTACTTTGCGATAGCCAAAGTGCTATTCACCTTAGAAAGGACCCGACATTTCATAGTCCATCCAAGCATATTGTAACTCGGTATCACTGGATACATGAAGTGCTTGTGGCGAAGGACATGACACTTGAGAAGGTTCATATAGATATAATAGAGTAGACATGCTCACAGAAATTATGCCAAGGGAGAAATTTGAGCAGTGTTATAGATTTCTGATGAGGACATCGTACCGCGCACACGAGACTTTCGACACGTGTACAGGCGCATGAAGCATCTCGGAAAAGATCCATTGTTGCTCATGTGGTTTTGAGTTTGAGTTAATATTTTAGTAGGTTTATTTTAGTCCCACATGACTTGTGGAGAGTTTTTTTTTTCTTATTTACATCTTTAGTCCCACATTGTCTGTGGGATAGCACTTTGCTCTTTTGTATGCCTATATATAAGTTTGCTCTTTTCATAGTAGGGGCATCAAAAATTGAATGAAAATTTGTGAGAAGAAAATTCTTGCTACTTTTTATTTTTTATTTTTAGATTAGAGTGTGAAACCTAATCTCTCCCCCTTCCTCCCTGGGCGTGTGAAACCCTAGGGTGGTCATTCGTCGAGCACCCTCGACCCCCTCCTCTCCCCAACCTCGCCGCCAAGCCGCCCGCCATCCGATCCAGACGGTGTCAACAGCTCCCAACTGTCCTGCCTCCTGTCCCGGTTGTTCGTCTCCCTCCCTTGGTGCAGCTGGCCTTCCGCCATCAAGCCGCACGCCGTCAGGTCGCCCGTCTACCGTCGGTCGCAGATCCGGCAATCAACATCATTCTTCCTATCCAAAGATCCAGGTGCACCATTCCAAATTCTTTATTATTTGCGAAATCATCACTGTTAGGATAAAAAAAATCTCTTAATATTTTCAATCATTCATGGCTGTTATCCTGCTTTGATTGTGAGGAACAAATCTGCTTGATAAAGAACATTAAAGAACTGATATTAAATTTGGAACTAAAATTGAGTATAATTTATTACATTAATTTTTTAATGAATCATGAATACAAGATTTGCAAATATAATTGTGCTTCTTTTTTAAAGAAAACCATTGCTATCTCAACATTGAACTTTAAATCTTCTACTTAATTAGTCGTTCTTCATAGATTGTCATTGATTTTCGTTCATCCTACTGATTTCCATAACCTGCACAACATAGAGACATAAAATAGGGTTAATCAAACATGTATTACATCAATTTGGTATCAGAGCATGGTTTGTGCATTTAGATCATTTTGCATAAATTATTTTAAGGGCAAAACCCCTACAAGATATGATTGGGATTTCATCACCTATCCATAGCCCACAAATCACATCGAACTAAATTTAAAATTGATTTAGACATTGGCCTTAAGGACTTCTGGTGCCAGTGCCTCGGGGTTGCCGGCCAGACAGAGCTCATTAGGTCTTTGAAGGAAGCGGTTGTGGTGTGATCTGATATCAGTAAGCCTCGTGCCACTGAAGAGGTCCATTCACTTAATCCTGAAAAGTTTAGGAGCTAATTAAAAAAAATTGCATTTTAGAGTTTAGTATTTCATTTTATTTAAAAAAAATTATTTCCATTAAAACAATCATTTAGGTTTAAGTAGTGCATACCTACACGATATGGTCATTCATATTTGTTAGACGAAACTAGTTATTCACCCCGAGAGTCAAGTAGCCCTGTGCATTTGACAGACGACTCAGCTAAGGACAGTATGGACCCCGAGTTAGTTAGAAAGTTAGATGCATTGATGGGACAAATGGGTACCATTGCTTAAGAGTATAGGGCTACCCGGGAAGCCTTAACTGAATTTCAAAAAGAAACAAATGATAGGTTCATCAGAGTCGAGAGGGCACGAAGTCGTACCCCACATGGGGATGACACAGTAAGAGCATAGTCAGATACGTCATAGGAATGAGTATGACCATCAAGTTGACTACGACCAGGGGGGTTCTCACTCCCCGCGGCGAAACCAAAATTATCGACCACAACGATATGACCCTGGCGAGCAATATTTGAGGAGTATTAAAGTTGAGGCATCGACCTTTGACGGCAAACTCAACCCACAATACTTTTTGGATTGGCTCAAAGGTATGGACCGCTACTTTAAGTGTTATACCTTAACCGAGGAGAGAAAAGTAAAATTTGCTGCTATGAGATTGACTGGCCAAGCTTGTCAATATTGGTCTAATATAGAACACTTGAGAGAAATAAGAAGTGAGTTGCCCGTGAGGACTTGGAATGAAATTGTAGTGCCCCGACCCGCAAGATGCCTTATGATGGATGGTTGGTTCGATGGAGCCTTGTTGGACTTGGGAATATGCGAAGGATCGCTTGGAAGGCTATGCGATCGTGGCGAAAATCGTCCTATAAATGTGAGTAGTGTTGAACCCTTCGAAGATTCTTTAGCTTCACGCTTAAAAAATAAAGGATAGTATGCTATGTTTCTTACCGAGTTGCTCAATAACACCTTGCATGGAATTCAGAAAGTTAATGAAAGATAAATAATCACCTGAACGTAAACTGTTGTTGCTAAATGAATTGTATGCTTGTACGATGTTGCGATGAAATACATGACAGGTGAAACAAAGTTCCAAATACTTGGGCGGTGAGTATATCGGGCCTTAGCTCGATGAATAGATGGTAACACAGATGTTAAGACCCAAGAATTGGGTAGTGAGTATGCTTGAACATGCGTCCGAATGAAAGTATGCTAAACAGATGCTAAGTCCTAGGAATTGGACGGTGAGTACATTGAGTTTGGTTGGAAAGATGTATGGTATCAAAGATGTGAGAAAAGGGCATAGAAAATCACATTCTATTATCCTGTGCCGATATAGAATGTAGATTTTCCTAAGACCCTGGATTGGGCAGATGATAATGTGAGCGTTGGCTCAAGGCAAGATGGCAAGATGACAATACGAATGAGAATGATGGGCTATTACTTAGTTTTCCTCATCATGCATTATATGTTTTCTTCTTAGATAAGTTGCATATAAATGCATGGTCATGGACAACTTGTATACAAGGTAGTTCCCAGAACGGTAATCCGCGGCCACGAACCCGGTATGTCCTAGAGGGAACAAGGATTGGTGCCGACGTACTGGCATCGGTATACGGGACTTGCAGTGGGGCTAGCTACCTGCACTGCAAGGGCGCCGTTATACTTGTAAGATGGTCCAAGATGGCGTGTCGCCAGTGACCTTCATATAGATAGGTCCAGTGCTAATGATGTCTTATGCAGGCAGAGTAAGTTATTACTCAAATACAGGAAAGGATATCGGTTGTTGGTAAGAATTACCTGAACGGTGATATTTATATTGAATCATGATATTGTTTCTAACAATGTCTTGTGCAGGCAGAGTAAGTATTATAAATGTACATGGATGACTACACGACCGTGGGTAAGAATCACCAAGGGTGATAACTGTATGCTTTAAATTATGTTGGCTATGAGATTTGCATGCTTTATTTCTTGTCGGCTATAAACATGAAATTGACCCTAAGGCAACGAGAAAGACCACTGTTAATAATGTTCTGTAACATGATTACTTAGTGTTGTCTTCTTAGGTGAGTTGGGCCAGCACCGCTCGCCAGTACATTGATGATGTACTGACCCATGTTGTGGGCAATATTACAGGTGCTTGCGTGTGGGAGAAATCGTTTGATCAGTGCTTGGCATAGATGATTCGGATGGGTGTGCAGAAGCTCTTCTTTCAAGACGATGTCTTCTGCTATACGGGACATAATGTATGGAACAGTGTAACTCAGTTGTACCAGTGAGATTGTAGCCAAATTGGCAAGTTCATTGTAAAGAAGTCGGTATATTCAGTTGTAGCCTAAAGGACAATTGTATACATTCAGTTGGCTATTCAAGAGTCTTGTAATCAGTTGTAAACTCTGTATTCCGCTGCAAGTCTTGTAATCCATTGCAATTATCAATAAAGAGATACGTTTCTTCAATATCTTGTGTGACTTCAATATATTCGCTTGGTTTTGCTGCGCTGTCGTTCTTCTGAGAAATACCAGGAACTGTAATGGTTTTGCCTTGTACAAGTGCAATCTAGACTTGTACGGCATCACGTCCAGTGGCTAGTTTCGATCCTCCGGGATCGGGGCGTGACAGAAATGAAACAATAATTGAAGAAAAAAATACCTCCCTCCCTCCTATTATTCCCGTTTATTAGATCAGTGGAACCTCTTATGCCAAGGAAACATGTCAGCTAAAGAGTATGTAGCAAAATTTGATGAGTTCATGGTAAGGTGTAGCACTATCGAAAGTAAAGTGAGACTACTAAACAAATCATGTCTAGGTTTAGAACTGGTCTACGAATTGATTTAAAAACTAAGTTGTTTGTACGAGACATTGACACATTAGAGAGCTTATGCCCTAGTTCAAGATCTAGACGAAGTTAAGCCACATTCGAGTTTTAGGAGTCAAGATTTCCGTCAACAAGGTTCACGGTCATCAACAAACCAATACCCTAATCGAACTATTTCCAATCCACCCCAACCTAGGATAGATACGAAAGGCAAGAGTGTTGAGAAGGATTTCTTAAAGATTGGCCCAAACATAAAGTCTTACAAATGTCAAGGGTATGGACATGTCGTTGCAAATTATTCTAGTCCTTTTAAGATCAATTTGATTGAGGAACAATTTGAAGTCAGTACCCGATGATGAGGGCTACGTTCATCACATTGATGAAGACGCAGAATAACTTGAGAAAGGAAATAACGCTGTCTTAGGTTACATAGGGTCTCCTACATTAGCTGTTGTTAGGTGCAGCTTGTCTCAACCTAAGGTTAGCGATGACTGGAAAAGATACACGATCTTTCACACTTTTACAAGGATTGGAGGTAAGAACTGTAAGGTAATTGTAGATAGTGGTAGTTACATTAATGCTATTTCCGCTTTTGCAGTATCTAAAGTGGGCCTTAAAGCAGTTCCACATCCTAGTCCTTATAAGGTGTTTTGGATCAACGACACTGTCCTCCAAGTTCAAGAAAGGTGTCTTGTTCCACTTCAATTTGCAATCTATAAGGATAAGATTTGGTGTGATGTCTTAGAAATGGACGTAGGTCAAATAATCCTAGGGAGACCATGGTTGTACGATAATGATGTTCATATTTTCGGCCGTTCCAACATGTTGATGTTTGAGCATAATGGAAAGAAAATCAAGATTCATCCTATACAGCCGAAAACTAGTGAACCGCAATCCAGTCCAAATAAGCAACCCAAGGGGTTGAATTTAATTGGTGCGAAAGAGATGACTCGTGAAATTACCAAAGGAACACCTATCTTTATTCTCACCGCTCGTGAAGTTCCTAAAAACCCCTACAAATTGACTCCTACCGAGATCCTTCCTGTAATAGAGGAGTTTTCTGATGTCTTTCCTGAAGACCTTCCCGATAACTTACCCCCGATGCGTGACATTCAACACGCAATTGACCTTGTACCAGGAGCAAGTTTGTCCAACCTGCCACATTATCGAATGAACCCAAATGAACATGCGGAACTAAAAAGACAAGTTGACGAGTTGCTTAGGAAAGGATTTGTACGAGAGTTTGAGCCCTTGCGCAGTACCTACCTTGTTGACACCCAAGAAAGATGGTACTTGGCGCATGTGTGTAGACAGTCGTGCCATCAATAAGATCACCGTTAAGTATCGATTTCCAATTCCTCGGTTAGATGATATGCTAGACATGATGTCTGGAGCCACAATCTTCTCTAAGATTGATCTCAAAAGTGGCTAGGCGCCGAACAGGCCCGCCTAGGCGTCGAACAGGGCCGAACTGGTGCCTAGGTCTGCTGACTAGGTAGTTTTCGGTGTGTTGGGAGGCCCAACAACGCCTAGGAGGCCACCGCCTATGCCAATTTTTTTTAGAACACTGAATTTGAGTACTACTGGAGGATCGTTGGAATGACGAGCTCCTCCACCAAGTTGTGAAGAGGGAGATTTGTTGGTGTTGGGTGGGGTTCCCAACCTATGTAGAGAATACCCCAGAGTGCGATGAGCGCCATCAATGTGTCGGAGAAGTTCGGGAAGTCAAAGGTGGCTCAATTTGAACGCGTATCGGAATACATTGGAAAACTGAATCAGAGTAAGAGGTATGTATACCGAAGGTATACCGATGTCGGGACTTAATGCCGAAATTGGATGTTTTCTTAACACCGTTGGGTCGTAATGAACGGTACAGATATTTTTGGAATTGGGGTGCTTTAAATAGGCCTTTACTAACACTAATTTATTATCAAGAGATCAAAATGAGACTTGTCTCCAACTTTCTAAGAGAGGAAGAGAGTGATTCAGATTTTTAGTGATTGTTTAGAAGAAATTGCCTCGAGGTGTTCTACAATGATTCTTTGTCATCATCTTGTCTTCGGTAATCTTTGTTCTATTCATTGTAATCTATTTTCATCTGTTTTGAAGCGTTATGGTGAACCTTGTCGATCAGGGGTGAAGTTTGTAATGAGTCGTTGAATCTTCTTATTCCATTAGTAGAGGTTTTTCCGGGTTAGACTCCGATCGTCTCGTGGTTTTTTCGTTAGAATTTTCCACGTAAATATCTTGGTATTTGTTTTGTGTTTTCTTTGTGATTTTGGCTATGGTTTGTGCGAGTTTTCGCGTTTCATTCCCATCACTTGGATGATTGAGACAACTTGTTAAAGGAACTTAGGTCAGTTCTTTTTAGAAGTTTACCAATGTCGGGTTGTGCCCAAAGCTAACTTCCCGATTGGGAAAGGCTAGAGTGATGATAATGCTTATGAGAATAATTATTGGACAAGACCTGTAGGACAAACCTAGATGGGTTAGGATCATACTAACGAAACAGAGATCTGTGGAAGCCTATATCAAGCAATGGTTATCTGTTATCACTAATCTACTAAAAAATAAAAATAAAAACTTGCGTATTTGAAGCAATCTTAATAATTCCACACGTCCAAGCCTTTATTTCTGGGTTAAAAGATCAACCTTGATGCACCTTATCTTAATTAGCTTAAGTTTAGTCCTGTATTAGAAACTTCTAGGAAGAGAGAGACTCCATCCTATATATTGTATCCACTTTTCCTAAAGGAAGTAAGTCTATAATTCTTGAGCCAACTTTTCAACATGATATCAAGTTATCAACGGATCACACAGTAATCCCTTTTTGGCCTAGCTTTCTTGCCTTTATCAAAACTTCTAAACCCTAGCCTCTACCATTCCCACGCAATTCCTAACCCAACTTGTTCTACTTAACCAAACCCTAACCCCATTTTATCCATAACAAATTTTACCTTGTTTTTCTTCCCTGCAACATACCCTAACCTAACTTCTTTCCTACATAACTCTATTATTGGCTACAACCACCCCTCCCCAAAAGGTTTGCTCAACTCATCCATCCTGTATGTTGACCAAAAGGTTCAACCCTGTGTGACCTCCTCCACTGCCTACAACACCTACACAACAATCTTGTCCACAACACTAAAAAACAATCTCACCCATTATAGCCTCCTTTACCGACTCATCTACCCAACCTACCTACCCAGTAGCTTCACCAACCCACTCTCACCGACCTCATTCATTGTTGCCCCTTCCTACAACTATAACTGTTCTCTCTCTCTCTCTCTCTCTCACACACACACACACAAACCCTAAATGTTCTTTGATCTCTTCCATTCATATATGATCCTATTTACAACTTTTAATCTCATTCATCATAACTCAGCAACTCTACATCTCCACTATAGATCACTTCTTTTAATCCTATCCTTTGTAACTCTCACTTGTCTTTTAATCTTAGCCACCATCTCATTTAATCTTAACCCTTATGACTCCCACTCTTAATCTTAGCCACCTATCAACTCTTTAATCTCAACCCTTTTAACTCACTCTTTTACCATCAATTATCTCTTTTAATTTTGGATCTTATAACTCGTACTTCTCTTTTAATCTTAGCCATTAATTTTTTTAATCTCATTTCTCATCTCTGATAACTCCTACTTCTCTTCTAATCTCAACCCTCTATATCATCCTTTGATCTAAGCCATCCAATCTCCTTATTCATTTTCAGCCTTTAAATCTCAGTCAACAATATACCCTTTTTCTATTCATTCCACATCTCTCCGCTACTCTTATATCTCTCTCATCCAACCTTATTTATCATATACTCTCTAACCTCTTATGACCCTCTACTCTACCCTTTATCAAAACTTCTAAACCCTAGCTTCTACCATTCCCACGCAATTCCTAACCTCATTCATCATAACTCCGCTACACTTTATCTAGTTGATTGATTAGTCACCTCCCAACTTTTTGGATATGTTTTCTCTATTGATTAGTGGTTCTCTGTGGGGCAACTTCTGTATTCGTTTATATAGATTCTTCTGTGGCGTCATTCACATTTCACAGTAGCGTCATCTTCCTTGGCTACTACTGTTTTCTCCGTGTTCTACAATGGACTTTGTCTACTAATTATTTATCTATAGCTTCTGGGATGGCATATGTCTCTTATTCGTCCTTTTCTTGGATACTCGATTCAGACACCACCAATGATGGTAGATAGAAAAAACAACCATGGTAGGGTGGAAGCATCTCAATCTAGAATGTCAAGTCCTCTAAATCAAGGATAAAGATGATCCTCTGAAGCTTTAGCTTGTAAGCGTTTGGATTAATTAACCTGACATAGATTTATCTCCCTTGCATATGCATTGGTATAATCTATATTGATATTCTATCTCCATCTGCAGCTCCCAAGATTTGTTAAGATAATCTGTTGTAGATATGTAACGTTTATCGCTCTCAACCTTGCTCCTACAATTCCAAATTGGGACTTGTGAGTAGGTTATACAACCAATTCAAGAGACCCTTATGTGTTGACAGTCTCAGTTGGTAGACTAGACTCAAAACCTAGTGGTACGAGCAATGTTCTAAATTTCGGCCTAGGCGGCCGCCTAGGCGCTAGGCGGCCTCCGGCCGCACTGGAAACCCCCTAGGCGGCCAGCCTAGGCGTTAGGCGGACCTAGGCCGCTCCTAGGCGGATTTGAAAATTCAAAATTTTCAAAAAGTAAATCAAAAATTTCAGATTCAAAATTTCAAAATTTGAAATTTCAAAAAGAAAAAGAAAAAGGAAAATACCTGCTGCTGTTTGCTGGTGCTGGTGCTGCTGCTTGGTGCTGGTGCTGCTTGCTTCTGGTGCTAGTGCTGCTTGCTGCTGGTGCTGGTTTGGAGAGGAGTGAGGAGGAGAGGAGAGGAAGGAGAGGATAAGAGAGGAGAGAGAGACGAGTAGGAGTGAGGAGGAGAGGAGAGGGAGAGGAGGAGAGGAGAGGGAGAGGAGGAGAGAGTGAGGAGTAAGGAGTGAGTAGACTGGAGAGAGTGAGGAGTGAGGAGTGAGGAGGTGAGGAGTGAGGAGCTTAAAACAAAAAAAGGAGAAGAAAGGGGGGGGGGGGGGACTCGAACCAATGACCCACACAATCCCCCTAACAAATGAACCTTATAACTCAAGCTAGTAACCAAGTTGCCAAACGTTTCTTCTGTTATATATAGCATATACATGATATATATGGATATGGAGCATACAAAAAAAAAAAATCAGTTCGGCGCCTAAGCGCCCCTTCGGCGTACCGAACCCGCCTAGCGAAATTTATAATATTGTGTACGAGTACTAGATCAATAGGTACGACAGGCTGAACAGAATACTCAAGGACATCCTTGTCTTTAGCTCGTCATTATGATATGTGTTAGTTATCATGGGCCTTCTTAGTGCTCTATTCAGAAAGTAGGTTCATATATTCACACGTATCTCGGTGTAAAATTTAACAAACTTATATCTAATAGGTCAATAAGTTTTTTTAGCAATTTTTCAAGATCCATACATAATCCTTTGATCTATCACTATGTATTATCAATATCTAGTTCAAGTTCTATTACAAATTTGATGTAGACCAAGATATAGGAAAAATCTAAAAGGATCAAGTCACGACAAACTAAATTGATATTTGTGGAAGCATAGTTATCAGGCAATGATTATCACTAATCGACTAGCAAATAACCCCAGAAGGTTGTGAAGTCGAAACACTCTTTCAGAACAAGTAGAATCTTGGTCCAAAGATGAATCCACACGCCTAAGGCTTCATTTTTGGGTTCAAAGATCAACCTTGATGCAATGTAAAGGAACTTCGACTTTGGGGTAGATGGTAATGGGATTTGGTTAGGATTTATGTAAGAATAATGAGAACAAAAAAATTACTCAATACGACAGGCTGAACAGAATACTCAAGGACATCCTTGTCTTTGGCTCGTCATTATGATATGTGTTAGTTATCATGGGCCTTCTTAGTGCTCTATTCAGAAAGTAGGTTCATATATTCACACGTATCTCGGTGTAAAATTTAACAAACTTATATCTAATAGGTCAATAAGTTTTTTAGCAATTTTTCAAGATCCATACATAATCCTTTGATCTATCACTATGTATTATCAATATCTAGTTCAAGTTCTATTACAAATTTGATGTAGACCAAGATATAGGAAAAATCTAAAAGGATCAAGTCACGACAAACTAAATTGATATTTGTGGAAGCATAGTTATCAGGCAATGATTATCACTAATCGACTAGCAAATAACCCCAGAAGGTTGTGAAGTCGAAACACTCTTTCAGAACAAGTAGAATCTTGGTCCAAAGATGAATCCACACGCCTAAGGCTTCATTTTTGGGTTCAAAGATCAACCTTGATGCAATGTAAAGGAACTTCGACTTTGGGGTAGATGGTAATGGGATTTGGTTAGGATTTATGTAAGAATAATGAGAACAAAAAAATTACTCAATACGACAGGCTGAACAGAATACTCAAGGACATCCTTGTCTTTGGCTCGTCATTATGATATGTGTTAGTTATCATGGGCCTTCTTAGTGCTCTATTCAGAAAGTAGGTTCATATATTCACACGTATCTCGGTGTAAAATTTAACAAACTTATATCTAATAGGTCAATAAGTTTTTTTAGCAATTTTTCAAGATCCATACATAATCCTTTGATCTATCACTATGTATTATCAATATCTAGTTCAAGTTCTATTACAAATTTGATGTAGACCAAGATATAGGAAAAATCTAAAAGGATCAAGTCACGACAAACTAAATTGATATTTGTGGAAGCATAGTTATCAGGCAATGATTATCACTAATCGACTAGCAAATAACCCCAGAAGGTTGTGAAGTCGAAACACTCTTTCAGAACAAGTAGAATCTTGGTCCAAAGATGAATCCACACGCCTAAGGCTTCATTTTTGGGTTCAAAGATCAACCTTGATGCAATGTAAAGGAACTTCGACTTTGGGGTAGATGGTAATGGGATTTGGTTAGGATTTATGTAAGAATAATGAGAACAAAAAAATTACTCTATTAGAGAGAATACACCATAATTGAAATAAATCTCTAACCGCTTCAATCTATAAAAAAATATAGAGTACACACATTTATACAACCAATAAAACATTGGCCATCACGACTTCTAGTCCTAATTGCATTAGGAAACAAGTTAGTAAAATAAACTAATCCTAACCAAAATATAATATATATGTAACTAATCATAGATATCAACCATGTGCACCCATGTACTCAAGTAATTAAAACAAACACACTCAAATTAGTGCATCCAAAATCCAAAATCCAAATTCTCAAATCTCAAAATTGGGACCGGTTTGCTGACTAGTCCCCTAATATAATGGTATCAACAACCCATCCAACCATGGAAAAATATGGAAAAACAAAGATAAAGAAAGAAATGGTTCTTGATGCCTACTTTAGTGTATCCTTTGGTTATATGCGTTAGGAAGAGGAATCAAGAAATTAGGTCCCACTTCCTACTATTTAAATATCATTTTGGCATACCATGAATTATAATTCTTAAAATGTCAAACCTTATTAACTCCTTTTTTGTGCTTTCCTAGATTCTTGCTAATTCCTTGCGAAATGCTATCTTGGCACATCTGGGGATAATAATTCACTTGATTCTAGTCAAATTGCCAAAATTCCTTGTCCTTGTTGGGCTAATTCCTATTTTTCTCCTTGTGTGTTTGAATTGAGGAATTGGCTCTTAATTTCTTTTTCCTAGATTCTCGGATATCATATTGGTGTTTGTTTGAGGAACTAAGGAATTGGGTCTAATTCCTTCTCCCAAAAATTAATTCCAAGATCCCCCATTTTTTGGGTGGACCAAGTTAAAGTTTCCAGCTATTGATTGTTCACATTTGTTTTATGGCTTTAAACAAGTAGTTTCTGCATATACTAAATATTTTGTGTCAAGGTAGTCAAAGGCGCAACGCGCACTCGAGACACAAAGGGTTTATGTCGCTCCAAGAGCAAGGCACACTTAAGGCGCGCGTCCGAGTGATCGAAACGCAAAAATAAAAAGCAATAAAATTATACATAAATAAATAAAATAGTAATGTAAGAAATAAAACTAAATAACATATTAAAACTAACAAAAACATGTTAAAACCTATCTTGTACTGGGCGCTAGGCTAGGCAAGGTAAGGCGAGCCTCGCCTTGGCGCCCACCCAGGATACAACTACTATTTTGCAGAAAATTCTACAGATATATATATTACTGTTATTACAATAAGCAATATAACATGAAAATCCACCAATGGATACAATAGCATAGTCTTAACATGAACGGAACATAAATGTAGACTAAAGAGAGGAAATGTATAAAATAATTCAAATAATGAAAGCAAAACAAAAAGAAAAAGTTGAATAAAAGAAAATGTTCATATAAGAAGCAACAAAAGCATAAAAGTAAGCAATAAGCAATATAATAAGCATAAACATAGGTTTATCCATAGTCGACCCTAGGCCTCCGCCTTTAAATTCCTCTGGTCGACCCTCAACCTGCACACCTAGACCGCCCAGGCGTCGCCTGTTATAACATAGGTTAAAACATAACCAAGTGAATTAGCATAGCAGCAGTAGCAGTCAACAGGACTAACAAGAATTTGTGGTTTTCCTACTATGTTTGTAATAATTTTTTTTTTAATTTCAACTGTATCAAACTTTGGAAATCGTGAAAAGGGTTCTCCCCCTCCCACCTTTATAGGTTACCTCCTTCCAACTTGTTTGTTGTAAGGGCTATCTCCCTGTCTCAAAGTTTTTTGTTAAAAAGAGAAAAACAAACATAAGGCGCGCCTAGGTGCGTCTTTTTTTTGGTTGTGTCTTGCTGAAAGGAGCACCTAGAGAAAGACGCCTCCTAGTGAGGTGCGAGGCGCGACGCACCTTTGACTACCATGGTTTGTAACTAATGTTCTTATATGTTTATGTTACTCCAAGTTCATTAAAACTATAAAATCTGAATTTCTTTGCAGTGGTGAAGGCTTACCAATACACATCTTTGACAAGCGTAATGCTTTTGGATTGTTGGTCAATTCCATCAGTTATTTTTCTTACCTGGTTGTTCTTGAAGACGAAATACAGATACCGAAAATTTGCTGGTGTAGCTATTTGTGTTGCTGGCCTTGTTCTAGTTGTTTTCTCAGATGTGCATGCAAGTGACAGAGGAGGTAATTTTTTTCTCTTCCATATTGATACATATTGTTCTCTTCTTGGTTCATCATTGTTTTTTGATGTTATATTGCTTGCTTGAATGTTTGCTTATGTTGTTATATATTAGTTAGGGTTATTGGGATATGAAAATCTTAAAAATGAATGAACGTTTATAGGAACAAGCGAATGTTCTTTATATAGAATAGTACATGTTCCGGATCAAGTTTACTCAAGTTGCCTGTAATAATTGTATCCTCAATATATCCCTACAATACATACTCATACAACTTTACTTACTTTTCATGTACTCCATGGTTCTATCCTTGTGTAAAGGGAGGTCTCAAGTTCAAATCCTAGGAAGGTTGACCATGGTTCTATCCTTATTTCAGCTTCGTGCTTCTGCAGCTTACATCGACTTTTGGATTTGTTCTTTTAGAAATGGAGAAAAAAAAGGATGTAGGAGAGAAGAGGATGGAAGGTGGAGTCTGATCCTTGCACAATGTACCATTCTCCTTATATAAGATCCTAAAAGACTAAAGTATCCCGTTCATATTTTTATCATTCCAGTGTATTAAAAAAACATACAAGTGCTGATGGAGCAGCAAGGAATCATGTCAGACATTGATATTGGTTTCTTTTGGCGTCTTCCACGACTATTTGTTGATGGGGACTGTTATCCAAATCGGCGGAGTAATGAAATCATCCATGACTAATTCATGATTTGTCTAGGTAAGTGGTTGGTGTGTGGATTAGTGTAGTTGCTGAGTCATACATTAACAGGACACGCAAGGCTAGTCATGGGACATACTTTTCCTTGACCATGTCTTCTCAACCTTGTTCGATACTCAGAGCAAGAGCATACTGCCAACTACGGCATTGACAGGAGGAAAGTCGAGATGAAGGCACTCGTTGCAGATAGGACAGTGTCGACAGGTGGTAAGTCAAGTACAAGGAATTCTTTGCAGACACAGTGAAAAACTGGGTATGGACACTTTTCCCTGAAACTATGAGAAGCTAAGATGATGAGGTTAGATGGGATTGAATATGGGAATCAGTAATTACATATTGAGTTATGGGCTTTAGATTATTGGGCATTAGATGTTGGGTTAAGAGGATCGGCTTACTTGGTTAAGGGTGAAGGAACCAAAAGCGGCAAGTCGGGCTGTAGCAGGTTGCAAGCGTGTTAGGAGGCTGCCAGGCTGAGAATTGGGGAAAGGCTGAGGGAAAGAGAGGGTTGGGTCGTGGTGCTGGGTTGTGGAATAACTAGTAAATGTTTGCCAGCGTCAGGGAAGGCCAGGCAAGTGTAAGCAGGAGCTGGAATGGATGGAGCTAGGGTTGGGAAATGGATGAGGCAGCTCGCGAGAGGGCTGCTGTAGTGGTATGGTAGCTGACCACATAAGAAGATCCAGGCTGGACAACAACTCGTGGACTGCTGTAGCGATCTGCTGCAAATCGGGGAGGCTGTCTTGGTTGGGCTTTGGGTGTCAGGTTGGGGTGGCATAGTGGTGTCGGGATGGACTGACAGGAGTCAAGCAAAAATACAATGGACATGGTGGTTAGGCAAGATACTAAATCTAGGGATAGGGTTACAATGGATTAATAGTTTAGTGTTAGAGTTGGATTTTTTTTTGTGCAAGAAGGATAAAGAAAAGGAGTGCAGGTTATAGAAAATAGAAAGAAGTTAGGGTTTCCTAAATAAAATTAGATGGAGGCTATGGTTTGATGATGATATGGACGGAGGCTAGGGTTTTCTGAAGGAGATGGGAAAACTTTATTTCATAGAGCGCTAGGTCCAAGATGAGCCAAGCTTTGGTACCATGTTAAAATTTGTGGAAGCATTGATCTTAGGCTTGAGGTCAAACTATTTATTTAAAAAAAAAAATACATGACAATAAGGACAAAAGTGGACAACTATTCATAACAAAAGTAATATTAAGGAGGCACACTATACTTAACAAAAACAATACACATGCGCGAGCATGTTGATAACTTGATATTTTCCTTTGGTTAGGATACAAGCACATGTACACACACAATGACCCCACACCTCTACCCACCCACACTTGAACAATGCAAAAAATTGACTCTATTAAAACATGGGGACCGGGTATACTTTTTAAGTTGTAAACCACATTACAATTATGTAATACATTAACTATCTCATGCCTATAGTCTATAGGCCTGTATTATTAACTTTTTATTTATTTATAGTGACAATAAAAGATGCGTTTGCTCCTTATTTGTCTTCCAGGAGGGAGCAATCCATTAAAAGGAGATATGCTTGTGATTGCTGGATCCATGCTCTATGCAATTAGTAATGTTAGTGAGGTATGTTGTTTTCTTCTTTATTATATTATATTTTATATTATATTATAAAAGTTCTATTATTCCATATTTCTTTTTCCTTACTTCTAAGATGGATGACTCACAGTACATTGAAGGATAAGAAGTAAGAAATGAATGTATTTGTGTGAAGTTGGAGTTGGTGGCTATTGGGGATAAAGATGAGACATATCGTTAGGTTGTTTTGACATGTGCAACAAAGACCGATAGATGCACCAATTTGAAGTGATATGATATTAGTTAAAAGAGCTGCTAGAACTAGAGGTAAGCCTAAATGAGATTGTTTAATATGGTAACGAAGGATATATATTTGCTAATTTTAAATTAATGGCTTTTAGCAGAGCTAAACAGAAGGATTCAAATAACTGACCCAAAAGTCCTGGGGTATAGGCTCTATTGTTGTATTTTTTTTGTGGTTTCTACATGACATCATTGACCTTTATTTCAACTATGCATGGGAAATTTAACTTCGCCTTCCATCAAAGTTGTAAAAATCGTTAGTCGGCCGATAGTCGGTTCGCGAGGACTATTAATTAATCGGATTAATCGGGGACTAGTCGGATTAATCGGTTTGAGTTCATATTTTTTTTTTTTTTTTGGAAAAAGGTAAATTTTATTCCAAACTCAACTCAAATAACCATACAATCATACAATCAGAGTGGGTCGCCCACCTATCAGGTTTTTATAGCTTTTACATCAAATTCAATATTATGGAGGATGCCTACAGGAGGGGTGGTAAGTCCCTCGAAAATGCGACGATTTCTTTCCCTCCATACATGCCAGACAGCAGCTGCAAGCCGTACTCTGGCGGTCTTGAACCAGACCTGCCCTCTCCCTCTGTGATCCCGGATCCCATTGATGATATCTCCGATCTTTCTGCTTGTATCACATCTGCCCAGTGCCATACGACATTGCTCATTTCAGATGTACCAGGACACATGACACTCAAAGAATAAATGTCGCATTGTTTCATTATCCAATTCACATAGCACACACTTCGGGTTAGGCACCTGGATCCTAAATGAGATGAGTCTGTCCCTTGTCAGAAGACGACCCGGAAGTCGGTAGACATATAGCTGCATCTTCCGGGCCAGACCCTTGCACCATATGACTTCATAGTCCGCACTAGCAGGGAAGGTACGACGCACAAGGTTGTAACAACTTTGGAACCTGAACTCTTTGAGCCCCCAGTAACACCCGGCGGATCCCAGATCCAACAATCAGCAGGCTGAGTCGGATCAATCCCGACCGCGTGAATAACCTCTCCAAGCTCTACGGTATGACGGTATATCTCTGGTCTCCACACTCCATACCTAATAATATGCTCGTAGGTCAGCCCCTTATCAGCCTCCCTGTGCGACCGGTCTCCTAGGATCTCTAACAGAGATTGACGCTCTAACCATGGGTCCCGCCAGAGGTCAGTTCCAGCTCCATCTCTCATGGTCCTCCTGATGGAGGATTTGAGTACAGCTCTGTGTCGCAGAATATGCTTGAAAGTAACAGAGTTGTTGTTGTTGATGGAACATGTCCAGAAGTTGCCTTGCTTCACATATCTACTGTACATCCAGTCTGTCCATAGAGATCCCCTTTTAATGAACCTCCATGCCAGCTTCAGAGCCGAGGCCTCCCTGATCCCCAGCAAGGGTCTAAGACCTACCCCTCCCTCCTTCCTTAGGCGGCAGAGCTGCTCCCACGAGATCGCATGCATACCCCCCTCCAGATGAAATCGGCACAAATCCTTTCCACTTTTCGGATGGTAGCGACATGAATCAGAATAGACTGGAGCCAGAACCGAGTCAGAGCCGAGATAACCGATCTAACCAACTCAATGCGCCTAACAAATGATAGTGCAGCAGCCTGCCATCCTTCAACCCTCCTCTGAGCATACTCCACCAGACTATGGCAATCCTGGTCTCGAGTATAATTGACTGTCAGAGGGACTCCTAGATATTTTACCGGAAGATCACTCCTCTCCACACCCAGAGCTACTGCTCGTTCCTCCTTCAGAGGGCAAAGGGAACTGAAGTAGACCCGACTCTTCTCTCGATTCATTTGAAGTCCAATAAGAGTTTCCAGATCTTCCATAATCTCCGAGATCGTGTTCATTCCTTCTATAGAAGGCTGGAAGAATACCAGGAGGTCATCAGCATATATGAGATGAGTAATAGGTGGCTCGATTCTCCTGAACAGCGGGACGAGCCTCCCACTATGAACCGCCATATCCATCAAGCAAGTGAGGTATTCCATGACAAGTGTGAACAAGTAAGGAGACAATGGGTCGCCTTGCCGGAGTCCTCGATTGCTGCAAAAGAACCCATATAGGGTACCATGGATGAGGACAGAGATGGTGGGGGACGTGATGCACTCCCGAATCCTCGCAACCCACCGATCATCGAATCTCATGGCAAGCATCGGGTGGCACATGAAGTCCCTATTGACCATGTCATAGGCCTTCCTCAGGTCCAGCTTCACGCACGCCTTCTTTCCTCCTGGTTTATTGAAACCCCTCACCATCTCACGTGCAAGAAGACGGTGCTCCGCAATCCATCTCCCCTTTATGAAAACCGTCTGGTTCGGAGAGACTAAGTCCTGTATAATCCCCTTGATACGCCGGCACATAAGGTGCGTAATTATTTTGTAAAGATAATTACAGCACGCTATAGGCCTAAAGTCCACCAGCGATGTCGCACCTTCTTTCTTTGGCACAAGAGTCAGGAAGGTATGATTCAGCTCCTTCAACAGCTTCCCCTTAGTGAAGAACTCCTGGACCGCCTCGAGTACCGAGAACTTCAGAATATTTCAATGGGGTTTGTAATATTCACTGCTAAATCCATCCGGCCCCGGGACCTTATTGGGATCCGTCTTCATGATGATAGCCTCCACCTCCTCCATAGCGACCGACGCAAGTAGTTGGCTATTTCCATAGGGCGTCACCAGCTTCTTTGTAATGATATCCAGAAACACGGAGAG
The DNA here is from genome assembly GCA_029216955.1 of Iris pallida. Classification (NCBI taxonomy): domain Eukaryota; kingdom Viridiplantae; phylum Streptophyta; class Magnoliopsida; order Asparagales; family Iridaceae; genus Iris; species Iris pallida. Next base: position 78,036 of record JANAVB010040891.1, on the reverse strand, counting down.
ATAGTCTGTCTGAAAGTATAACTCTGAGTAGTACCTGACAGCCTCTCCTTGAATCTTCGATGGCTCTTCCACCAGTTTGCCCTCTTCATCGAGCAGCTGAGAAAGGCTGTTCCTATGTTGTCTGGTCCGGATAACATCATAGAAGAACTTGGAACAGCGGTCGCCATCTTTGAGCCAGGAGCATTTAGCGCGCCGGGCTGCACTAATCTCCATCTGCAGGCGTAGAATGTTGACTTCCCCAATCAACTCCTTCTCTCTAGCCGCTAAGGACCCTTTCAGCATGTCGAATTGCATGGAATTTTGGATGTCCGAGTTCCGCCTCCTTATCATCCAATAAAGTCTTGGGCAGTCTCTTCACCCAACTCCGGATAGCCTTTTTTGTGTGCTTGAGGATATGCACCATTCGATACTGAGCCGTTTCCTCCTGCTGGCTAAGAAGACCCTCTTTAACAGCCTCCATATATCCACCAGAGAGAAATCTGCTGTTGTTGTATCGAAAAGGGCGCGACTTCCAAGTAGGTCACTCTGTGAAGCCGACACTGATAGGAGAGTGATCACTCGTCCCAGCAGCCAGACTCTCAGCCATAGCATTTGGGAAGCGGCGAAACTACTCCCCGTTGTCCAGAGCTCTGTCCAGCTGACATGCAAATCTGTTGTGGACAGCTTTGTTATGCCAAGTCCAGATGTAACCAGAACGTGCCAGACCCTGGAGCCCCGACTGAAGAAGAAACCTTTGGAGGTCAGACAAAATTTGATTTGGGACAGGTCTGCCTCCCACCTTCTCCCCTCTGTAAAGAATGGCGTTGAAGTCGCCCATCAAGAGAAGCGAAAGATGCAATGAGTCAGCAGAGGAGGCCACTCTGGATATGTCCCTCCACAGGGCCTCCCGACGTCGCTTGTCGTTGTGGCCGTACACCGCTCCCAGCAAGAACCGAAAATCACCCTTATTAGTTTAGGAGATGGCAATCAGCTGTTCCGACATCAGGACCAAATTCCCATCCCAACTGTTGGTATTCCATCTAACCCAGATCCTCGCCATATCACAAAGTGCTAGATTGTGTATTTGCACCCAATGATTGGGGGTCCGTCGGGTTAGAGTCTTCTCTCCTTTAATCTTGGTCTCCAGCAATACATAGATGTCACACTTCTCGCTGCGTAAGACCCCACAAATCTTCCTCCATCTCCTCAAGGAGCACGCACCCCTCACGTTCCAGGCGATAACCGTCATTAATTATTAAGGGGGTAGGTCCCCCGAATTTCTCCTGAACCGGTACCCAGGGGTGGTACCACGTCCGTCGCTGCCATGTCCTCCTCCATCCCAGGAGTAGAGGTATGCTGGTTTGTTGCCTGGGAGAGCATCAGGGCCCAAGCCTGATTGTCAACACATAACGCCTCACTATGAGCATGTGTACTACCCTCCTCCCGAGGGAGCCCTTCACGTAAAGGGCCAGCATGTCTCTTCCTGCTGTAAACTCCTCGGATGTACTTCATCTCCTCGATGCTCTCGCCTCGAGGCCGACATGCCTCTGGTAGCCATGCTCCTCTGTGTCGAGAAGGTGACCATAGCCCCCTGGTGTGGACCGCCTGAGGGGAGATAGTCAGACTCAGGCCACTGGCCTTATCCATTGGCCTGTCCCCCTCCTGCATGACATCCTTAGCACTCTCGTCCCCGGTGGCAGTTTCCGTCTCCCGTAATGAACCAGGCTCCTCAGAAGCCTCCGGAGGTAACACCGACTTCGGTCCTCCTGTAGGGCATGTACCGTCGAGGTGTTCAAAGCAAGCACAGTGCGAACAGGCTGGTGGTATCCATTTATACTACACTTTCTGGGTTAGAACCCTTCCAGAAGGGACTTCATACTCCAAAATACTCGACAGCTTCCCACCAGCTCTGATCTCTACGAACATCCGGGCATACATCAGTCTCGACGGAAAGGTTGTAGCATCATCAGCCTTAATCGGTTTATCCACCAAGCTGGCGAGCCTCATAAGCAATGGAATGCTCCAATATATGACTGGAAACTCCGGGAAGCGTATCCAAACATGGATAGTATTGAGAACTTCCTTGTTACATCGCAGATCCGGGGTCCATTCTTTCAGTATGATCAACCTGCCATTAAATGTCCACAACCCTCCTTGGAGTATCTTGGTAACGTCGTCAGCTATCCCAAACTTCACATAATAGAAGTCATTCTCTCTCGCAAATATCTCCATGCTTCCTTTAGGCTGCCAGACACGTGTCGCATGTCCGGATCTGTCCATAGAAGGGCTTGTTCCCCAGGACGTACAGGACCAACGTGTTCTCCCAGAAAGCAGTCACCTTCACTATCTTCTCTGCGAGAACGAGACTCAGAAGCCACTCCCTACCTTCTTTGGTGGCACGAACTCCATGGATGTTGGGCATTTGGGACCCACATGCTTGCATATGTCAGCCCATGGCTTTTCCACAGGCCGGGGAGCCGTCCCTGTGACCAAGGGACGACACCAGGTGGAGAGGACCCTGTTCCCAGACCTCCCAAGTCGACAACTTTTCCTTTTCCTTTATCCGCTGCAGCCACCTTAGGATGCTACCCAACCGGTCTCCCAGCAATACCATTCCCCCGGAGGGGAACCCCAAGGCCATGAGACGACTTCTGCGACCTCGAACCATCCCCCTCTCTCCTATCAGAAGTGTAACCGTCGTCCATCCGCCACCCGCCATCTGTCCACCCTGAGATCCAGACCCGGATCCAGGTTGGAAGTCAGGGGTACCCGTTAGATCTGGGACCCAACGATCCGTGGCACGTCCGCCCTCCTGCCGCCACCAGCGCCCACACGGCCACCACCTACTCCAGCGTTGTCGGTGCTACCGCCAGCGCCAGAACTGCCGCTGCTGCCGTATGTGCCTACAACAGGTCCCGCGCCTCCATCAGATCCCGCGTCGTGATCAGATCCCGCTCCACCCTCCGCAGGGCCGCCCGTGGCCGGCCCGCCCCAGCCAGGCGCCGCCGGCTGGCCCACCCATGCCGTCAGCGCCAGGGTCCCACGGTGGGGAACCCCTAGGGTTCGAGTCGCCCGATATATATATATATATATATATATATATATATATATGCAGTAAAAAAATAATATATATGCAATATATGCTATATGTCATCGAAGTATTAACTTAAGTACCAAAAAAAAATATATACGCAATATATGTCCTTGGTATGCACCTTTTCTGAAACTTCTTCTCCTTCTCTTCTTTCTCCTTCTTTGCCTTCTCTGTCGGTTGCTTTTAGATTTTCGAAAGAACTGAATTTCGGATCGATTTTTGATCTTTTTTACCCCATTTTTTGGGAACCGAGGCCTAGTCTGCCGACTAGGCCCGTCTAGCCGCCTAGTCGGCTGCCTAGGTCCGATTATTGCTTGAACCGATTTTTTTGCCGACTAGCCCCCTAGTCGAGTAGGCGAAGGCCGACTACCGACTAGTCGAATTTTTACAATAGTGCCTTCCATTCAACTAAGGCTTGCACCTTGTGTCAATAATAGCATTAGCTATCCTGTTTTGAAATTTTATGTTCAACACTTCGCCAACTCTTACTATACCACCAGATATTTCTCTCCTAGCTCTCTTTAATTTGTAATGCTACTAGTACGATAATAATTTACTTCATTCTCCCAAAATTTAATTATGTTCATCACCTTCTTCATCAATCAGCAGAAAGCCCATACGTCTTATTGTATAATACTTAAGTAATACATCCTAGTTTTAGCATTATCATTTCACCAATGTTAATCCTTCTTTCCTGGACCTTTTCTATATATCATTATTGTGATATAAACCATGCTTGTTTTCCTTTTGAAATAATTTCGATGTTCGCTTGAGTCATCAAGGGGGTCACTGATACTAGGTACGAAGTACAGACACTCCAATACCAGTGCCGTGCTTGTATTTTCAATGTCTGACCTACTAGCCATTGCAGGAACACTCCAAAGAGTGCCTATATTGTCTCTATGTCAGACCTACTAGCCATGTCACAGAAACTCCGATATGCACTATAATACACCAAAACAACTGTCGTGTCGCGTACTGGTGTGGTTTTGTATTATGTTGTATTTGTGCACATGCAACATAGGATACTAGCATCGGGAAACACCTTTCCACTCCATTCTCCCAGATCTAATGTTGCTAGAGAAGAGTCTTCGACTCTCTGTTGTTTTTAATTGTTGGAGAGCGAGAGAGAGAGAGAGAGAGAGAGAGAGAGAGAGAGAGAGAGAGAGAGAGGGAGAGAATAATGAATGAGATACTTTATTGAGGGGGCATGTGTTCCTTTTATATGATGAGGTTTGAGTAAGGGGTCTAGACTTCACACCTAGGGTTAGGGTTTTGGGCTTCACACCTAATGCAATTCACATGCATCTCATAAGTCTAAAATCTATCACTAAAGATCTGAGATAGGCCTGTCAATAGTAACCGATAACCGAGCCGATTCTTGAGCAAAAAAACAGGTTTGGATGAAAAATTTGAAACCTGAAGACTTTCATGTTGGGTTCGGGTAGAACAAGTGAAATTCGAAAATAAAACCGTCTCTGTTTTGAGTTACATAAATATATAAATTTTATCTTTATACACGAACAAAAGGTGTTTGCAGTCTGGTGGTAAAAATTATGGTTGTTGACACGGGTGCAGGTTTCAAATCCCGTTGCCTACATTACTTTTACGGTTTTATTCTTCGATACTTTCAGTTCTAAGTGGATCCGGATTCTAAATCCTAAACCCAAATTCAAATCTGCTCGGGTTCCAGATGCAGATTTAGAATCCATGCAAATTTAGAATCCGAAAGACTATCGTGTTAGGTTCGGAATCTAATATAAATCCAACTTGAATCCGACCCATTGACAGCCCTAGTTTTTTGTTGACTTTTAGATTTGGGACACAAATATGTTCCTTAATTAAGTAAAACATGACCCAATTGATTGAAACTCAAATTGATCGATCTGGACGGAACCAAACTCAACTAAAAGCAAAATAAATAGACCAAATTCAATTAAAAGCACATTAAACTTGAATAACTAATCTGAAACACGCATGGATCTCTCCCACTATGTGAAGGCCTTTTACCAACAAATTTTGACTTTCCTCTGCCATAGTCTAAAGTCCCTTTGCCTTCAAATTTCGACTGACCATTGTCATCATCTTTTTTGATCATTGTATTATCTTTACAAACCTCACTCTACCACCAATTTGTAGGGCACAATGGAACAAAACTTTACCAAGGCAATATCCTATAGAAAAGTTAAAAACACCAAAAAGATATCACAAGTAAAGAATACAAAATTTATGTGGAAAACCCAAATCGTGAAAACCATGGGGAGAGTAAGAGATTCACTACTACAAGGTATTTACAAGATCTAAACTTAACTTCAGGACCCCAAAAAGCAAGAAAGAAATACATGAGAACCACAGTACATCCTAAGCCCCATGACGTACCTGAAAACCCAATATCAGTCGCTTCTTTTTTCTATCATTAAGTTGTGGGTGTCACAGCTCATTGAGACCTTGTATCATATTTATGGATATGATAAACCCTAATCTTGACTGCCTATTCGACTGGTTTCAGAACTTACCTATTTTTATACTAGACAATACTTCCAAGACATCTCCAACAACAATACCAGTCCATTGCTTGGCCAAATCGGGAACAGCCAACTTGATTCCTCATTTGTTATCCATGTTCAACAGTATATATATATATATATATATATATATATATATATATATATATATATATTTAATTTTAATATTCCGAACAGTTTGTTTCGGATTAGGTTGATACTTCCAGTGAATGTATCATAATAAAGATTAACCGAATCAGAAACTCTTATGTATGCTACTGGCAACATCATTTGCTGATATAGTTTTAAAAAAGTTTGTCAGATAAGTTCTGTTGGAACAAGGTTTCCAGATTACACTTGTACTCAAATTGCAGGCAATATGATATATTTTACTGGTTACATTGTTTTCACTGTCTGGTGGCCATATCATTATCCAAGTTTTCTCCCATTATAATGGTGGGATCATAAAGCACGAGAAAGCTCCATTTAGAATTATCTGTTCTTAGGTGGAATAATTTATGAATATCTGACATCCATTGATTCACTTAACAATTTAATATTTTTATTATGTTGCTGTGGGTGATTCTAGTAAAACTCAGAATATACTTCTACAACTCCAGGAATTCTTGGTGAAGAAGGGAGATAGAATTGAGTTGATGGCAATGCTGGGCTTATTTGGAGCTGTTGTTAGTGCGTGTCAAATGTATCCTTTATTTTTTGGTAAATAGCTGGTAAAATTGCTAATGGATGACGCCTTATTTTCTAATAGTCCATGTCAATTAAAACAACAATTTATTTCCAGTTGTAAGTTTCATTAAGTAAGCATTGATTTGTTATAGCAACTAGGATTTATGCCGTCATTAATCATATTAACTTGCATTTTTTGTCATGTATATTCCGAATACCATTATGTTTCAAGTTTCAACATTCCATTTTGTTACCATAAAACTCCACGAGGGTATTATTTGCTGGATGTTTCTTTCCAAATTTTAAATTCTTTCGTTCTGGAGAAGTAAGTCTAACAATCCAAATGTTCCAGAGGGACATGGGAAAATCTTGAACTCTAAGGCTTTGTTTTATATTATGGAAAGTGAGAAAATGAAACCCTTTCACGTAAAGGTGATCCCGTTGCTATACGGTTTGATCTTCTTTTCCTTCTTTTTCTGCACTTTCTTAGCAACCACCCATAGCCTAAGGCCGTGTCTCACTGGTGAGAAAGTGAGAGAAAGGAAAGGGTTTTCAAAGAAACCACTGGGAGACTGAGAACTCTATTATTTAATCAAGGTTTTCAAGATCCCGTACAACATCCTGAGAAAGCAACCCAAGAAAACTACAAGAAAAAGTTAACCGAGAAATCCGGAGAGAATTCCAAAACCAACAAACACTTTAACCCAAGAAGTATATTAAAAAAACTTTCTTTCTCCTTCCTCTTTCTATCTAATGTTGCTGCTGCCAATTTGTACAAAAAATTAAAGACTTTCTCTCCCCAATATATATATACGCGGGCGACTCTGGACGATCGCGTGCGAACCCTAGGGGGTCCCCTCCGTGGGACCCCGGCGCCGCGGACGAGGGTGGGCCGGTCGGTGGCGGCCAGGCCGGGGTCGGGCCGGCCTTGGGCGGCCCTATAGGCGGCGACTGCAGCGGCGGCGCTGGCGGCAGCGGCGACATCGCCGATGCGTGCGATGGGGATGGCGGTACAGGCACTGGTGGTGGTCGGAGCGGCACCAACACTGGCGGGGACGGGTTGATGGCGATGAACGGAGGAGGATCGTCGGGAAGGACGAATCGATGGGTTCCAGATCTAACGGGAACACCAGATTTCCATCTTGGATCCGGTTCTGGATCTCCGGGTGGACAGATGGAGGGAGGTGGCTGGACGACGGTTACGAGACGTCGGGGGGCCAAAACTGGGGGCAAGGTGGGTGGCGTGCAGAGTCACCAAAAGGCGCGTTACACTTCTGAAAGGAGAGAGGGTGAGGGTTCGGGGTTGCGGACGACGTCTCGTGGCCCTGCGGCCCCTGTCCGGGTCGGGAATAGTACTGGTGGGAGATCGATTGGTTGGCGCCCCAAGGCGACTGCGGCGGAAAAAGGGAAGGGTAAAGTGGTTGACCGGGAATGTCAGGGAATAGGGTCATCTCCTTCTGGTGTCGTTCCTCGTTCTCAGGGGACGGCTCCCCGCCCTGTGGGAAGGTCCTGGGCTGACGTATGCAAACACGTGGGTCCCAAAAGTCCTACATCTATGGAGTTCGTGCCACCGAAGAAGGTAGGGAGTGGCTTTTGAGCCTCGTTCCCTGCGGAGGAGATTGAGAAGGTGACTGCCTTCTGGGAAAATGTGCTAGTTTTGTACGTCCTGGGAAACAAGTCCTTCTATGGGCAAATTCGGGGATATGCGGCGCGTGTCTGGCAGCCTAAAGGAAGCATGGAGATATTTGCTAGGGAGAATGGCTTCTATTATGTAAAGTTTGGGCTAGCAGACGATGTCACCAGGATCCTTCAAGGAGGGCCGTTGACGTTTGATGGCAGGTTGATCATTCTGAAAGAATGGACACTTGATTTGCGATGTGAGAAGGAAGTCCTAAATGCCATCCCTGTTTGGATACGCTTCCCGGAGTTTTCTGTACGATTTTGGAGCATTCCATTGCTTATGAGGTTAACCAGCTTGGTGGGCAAGCCGATCAAGGCTGACGATGCTACAGCCTTTCGAACAAGGCTGATGTATGCTCAGACGTTCGTTGAGATCAGGGCTTGCGGGGAGTTACCGAGTTTATTGGACTATGAAGTTCCTTCTCGAGAGGTCCTAACCCAGAAGGTGGAGTACGAATGGATCCCCCCAACCTGTTCACATTGCGCTTGCTTCGGGTACCTGGACAGTACATGCCCGACAGAAGGACCAAAGTCGGTGCCGCCTTTGGCATCTACTGAGGAGCCTGGCCCATCACGTGCGATGGAGACTATCTCTGGGGACGAGAGAGCTGCGAACATCATGCAAGAGGAGACCGGCCGATGGAGGAGGCTAGTGGTCTGAGTCTGACTATCTCACCCCAGCCGGTTCACACTAGCGGGGCTATGGTCACCTTCTCGGCACAGAGGAGCATGGTTACCAGAGGCATGGTGGCTTCAGGGCGAGAGGAGCGAGGAGATGGAGGATCATCCGAGGAGAGAGTTTACAGCAGTAAGAGACGTGCTGGACCGCTGCGCGACGGTTCCCCAAGGGAGGGGGGATATTCTCCTGTTATGGGTGAGGCGTTATGTGTGGAAAACCCGGCTTGGGCACTGATGCTCTCATAGGCAACTATCTAGCATGCCCCTACTTCTGGGGTGGAGAAGGACATGACAACGACGTGGTACCACCCCCGGATACCGGTCCAGGAGAAGTATATAGGAACCTCTCTTATAATAATTAATGTCGGTAATCGTCTAGAACGTGAGGGGTGCGTGCTCCTTAGGGAGATGGAGGCAGATCTGTGGGGCTTACGCAGAGAGCAGGGTGACATCTGTCTTGCTAGAGACCAAGATTAAAGGGAAAAAGACTCTTGCCCGACGGACCCCCTCTCATTGGGTTTAACTCCACAATTTAGCACTTTGCGAAATGGCGAGGATCTGGGTCAGATGGAATTTCAAGAGTTGGAAAGGGGATTTGATCCTGATGTCGGAGCAACTAATTACCATCTCCTTCACGAATAAGGGTGGTTTTCAGTTCTTGCTGGGAGCGGTGTACGGCCACAACAACATGCGGCGTCGGGAGGCCCTGTGGAGTGACATATCCAGAGTAGCTGCCGCTGCTGACTCCTTGCATCTTCCACGTCTCCTGATGGGCGACTTCAACGTCCTTCTTCACAGAGGGGAGAAGGTGGGTGGCAGACCGGTTCCAGATTCGATTTTGTATGACTTCCAGAGATGTCTTCTCCAGGTAGGGCTTCAGGGATTGACGTGCTCGGAATATATCCGGACCTGGCATATCAAAGCTGTCCGTAACAGGGTTGCTTGCCAGTTGGACAGAGCTCTGAGCAACGGGGAGTGGTTCCGCCGCTTCCCTAATTCTTTGGCTGAGGGTCTGGCCGCTGGGACGAGCGATCACTCCCCCATCAGGGTTGGCTTCACAGAACGGCCTACTGGGAAGTCGCGCTCTTTTCGGTACAACAACAGTTGGTTCCTTTCAGATGGTTACTTGGAGGCTTTATGGAGGGTCTTATTAGCCACCAGGAGGGTACGGCTCAGTACCGTTTGGTGCATTTGCTCAAGCACACGAAGAAGGCTATACGGGGTTGTGTAAAGGGATTGCCCAAGCCCTCACTAGAAGATAAGGAGGCGGAGCTCAGGGCCATCCAACATTCCATGCAATTTGACATGCTGAATGGGGACCTAGCGGCTAGAGAGAAGGAGCTGATCGGGGAAGTCAACATTCTTCATCTGCAGAAGGAGATTAGTGCGGCCCAGCGCGCTAATTGCTCCTGACTCAAGGATGGTGACCGCTGCTCCAAGTTCTTCTATGATGTCATCCGGACCAGACAACATAGGAACAACCTTTCTCAGCTGCTCGATGCAGAGGGCAATCTGGTAGGGGAGCCGTCAAAGATCCAAGGAGAGGCTGTCAGGTATTACTCTGAGTTGTATTTTCAGACTGACTATCTGTTTGCGTTCCCGGATGTAGTTACGAAAAGGTTGGTGACACCCTATGGAAATAGCCTACTACTTGTCCCGGTCACTATGGAGGAGGTGGAGGCTATAATCATGAAGGCAGATCCCAACAAAGCCCCAGGGCCGGTCGGATTTAGCAGTGGGTTCTACAAACGCCACTGGGATATTCTCAAATTTTCGGTTCTCGAGGCGGTCCAGGAGTTCTTCACCGAGGGAAGCTGCTGAAGGAGCTGAATCATACCTTCCTGACTCTTGTGCCAAAGAAATAGGGTGCGACATCGCTGGCGGACTTTAGGCCTATAGCGCGTTGTAATTATCTTTACAAAATAATTACGCACCTTATGTGCCGGCGTATGGAGGGGATCATGCAGGACTTAGTCTCTTCGAACCAGACGACTTTCATAAAGGGGAGATCGATTGCTGAGCACGGTCTCCTTGCACATGAGATGGTGAGAGGCTTCAATAAACCAGGAGGAGAGAAGGCGTGCGTGAAGCTGGATCTGAGGAAGGCCTACGACATGGTCAATAGGGACTTCCTGTGCCACCTGATGACTGCCATGGAATTCGATGATCGTTGGGTTGCGAGGATTCTGGAGTGCATCACGACTCCCACCTTTTCTCTGTCCTCATCCAGGGTACTCCGTATGGGTTCTTCCGTAGCAACCGTGGACTCCGGCAAGGTGACCCATTGTCTCCTGACCTGTTCACGCTTGTCATGGAGTACTTCACTTGTTTGATGGACATGGCGGTACATAGTGGGAGGCTTGTCCTGTTGCTCAGGAGGGTCGTGCCACCTGTCACTCACCTCATTTATGTCGACGACCTTCTGGTTTTCCTACAACCTTCTATGGAAGGGATGAACACGATCTCGGAGATTATGGGTGACCTTGAAGCCCTTACAGGGCTTCAAATGAATCGAGAGAAGAGCCGGGTCTACTTCAGTTCTTTTTGCCCCCGGAAGGAGGAACGAGCCGTAGCTTTGGGTGTGGAGAGGAGTGATCTTCCGGTGAAATACCTAGGTGTCTCTTTGACAGTCAACTATGCTCGAGACCAGGACTGCCATAGTCTGGTGGATTATGCCCAGAGGAGGGTTGAAGGATGGCAGGCTGTTGGTCTATCTTTAGGGGACGCATTGAGTTGGTTATATCGGTTATCTCGGCCCTAGCTTAGTTCTGGCTCCAGTGTTGACACAAAGTCACAGTCAACCAAATATTGATAACATTGACTAAATAATACTTGTAATAATTCAATACGACACACGACGACTACATCCAGCTCAAGCCAGACGACAGCTCAGTTTTGCAAATGCGAGTCGTTTTTCGAGTCTGTACTTTTATGTTTATTGAGTCTAGAATGATTGTAAGCTGAGTTATGCTGGGCTCTTGAGACTCAACCCATAACCTATCAAAATCCATAAAGCTCCACATCCAAAATCAGCCCACTGGACCCTTGGACCCATTCTGTGCTCTGGAGACAGAGTTCGGGCCGAACTCTGCCTCCACACAGAGTTAGGGCCGAACTCTGTCCCCTAAAAATCAGCATCCTAATTTTTAGGGTTGGCTGGTTGCTAGTTGTCCAACGGCCAAATTTTTGAAAATTCCTACCAGAATTCTGGCCGAATTCTGCCTGATAAAAACCTATAAATAGGCCAAGAATTCTCTCATTTTCAATCATCCAATCTTCTCTTCTCTTCTCTCTTAAGCTCAATATAAGCCATACCCTTCTTCATCTACTAGCCACAAGTTTCCTAAGTCTCGAGTGCTCAACATCTCTCAGTTAGGAGTCTTGTGCAAGAGTTCAAGAAGTAGCTTGGAAAATTCCAAGCATCGCCACTGCGATCCATTGTAAGAAGTTGACATGCTCTTCTGAAGAAAAGGCACGGGGTGTAACTACTATTTCACAAATAGTGGATTTAATCCTGAGCTAGAGTTCTCAGGCCTGGACTAGTCCTCCACGAGGGAAACCAGGTTAAAATCGGCTGTGTTTGCGTATGATCTCTTGCGCCTTATTTATTTTCCGCATTTATTCTGATTAATTTTAGATTGTGAAAGAGTTAATTTTTTAATTGGTTATTATTGCTATAACTCTATTCATCCCCCTCTAGAGTTGCCATCTGTTCTTCAATTGGTATCAGAGCTCTGTTCTCTTTACAAGGACTTACATCCTAGAGCTGATCCATGGCAAGCACACAATCCTTGATTTCCAATCACGGTGAAGGACAGTCCACTCATAGGCCTCCCCTATTTGATGGAACTAACTACATGTATTGGAAAACAAGGATGAGTTTTTATCTCAAGTCGCTAGACTTTGACTTGTGGACTATCGTCACTGACGGTTACAAAAAGCCCGCCAGAATAGTTGTCAATGGCGATCTCGTTGAGAAATCGCATGACAAATATTCTTACGAGGAGAAGAAACAGGCAAGTCTAGACGCGAGAGCTATTAATGCTTTATTCTGTGCTATAGACAGGAATGAGTTCAACAGGGTATCTACATGCACTACATCTCACGAAGTATGGAGACTTCTAGAAGTGACGCATGAAGGAACCACCCAAGTCAAGGAATCAAAGATAAGCCGTCTCACTCAAGAATACGAGGCTTTCAAGATGAAGCCAAACGAGACGATCACGCAAATGTTCACAAGATTCCTCGACATCATCAACCCCCTGTCTTCACTTGGCAAGCAATATTCAAATCACGAGAAGATTCGCAAGCTACTTAGGGGGCTACCAAAAATTTGGAACCCTAAGGTGACAGCCATCATAGAAGGAAATGATCTCACAATCATGTCCATGGAGACCTTGATGGGAAAGCTAATGACTCATGAGCTTGACCTCAAGGACTTCGAAGAACCTGCTCCTAAGGCTAAGGATATCACACTCAAAGCTCACCGACGGAGGGCTGAACCCGAAGAGACGGATGACGACAACTCAGAAGATGATGATCAAGCTCTCATGGTCCGCAACTTCAAGAGATTCCTTCGCTTCAATCGAAGAAAGAAGGAACCACAAGAAGATGAAGAAGAAGAGCCAACCTGCTACGGTTGTAAGAAGACTGGACACGTCCGAAAAGACTGTCCATTCTTGAAGAAGAGCAACCGCTATGAGAAGCCATACAAGAAGACCTCCTCAAAGAAATATGCCAACACAAGCATTTGGCATGAAAGCGAAGCTAGTGACTCCGAGGAAGAAAAGAACTCTCAAGATACGGCTAATGTGTGCCTAATGGCGACGTCCGACAAGGTATCAAACGAAACTCTTGACGACTTCACTTTTGATGAACTTGGCGATACTTTCACCGATTTACTTAGTGATCACAAAAAGGTCATTGGTAAACACAAACATGCCAAGGACAAAATCAAAAGTCATGAAGTCGAAATACAAAGACTTTCTCTATTACTTGATAATATTAGAGACATTACACCCACGGATGTCACTGATGAGGTATCTAAGCTTAAAATAAGCTTACATGATGCCGAGGCACGTATTGAGCAACAAACACAAGAAATCACAGCACTCAACACGGAGCTTGCAGAAGAAAAGAGCAGACACAAGATTTCTATTACTAAGATGCATGGTTTGAATGCTAAGATTACTGAATTGCAAGCTGTCTCTAAGAAACTAGAGACTAAATTGGGAAAACAGGTTGCTCAACCTCAAACCCAATCACATGAGACACACACAAAACATGACATCACTCATACTAGTCAACCACGTCATCCTCATGCTGCTCATAATCATGCCTACATGTACACACATTTTCACAAAGGACACAAACCACATGCACGTAGAAATAATCATCATATGTCACAAAATCATCATGCTACACAGATATAATCATCACCATGTTGCACAAAGACACAATTAACATCACTCTACGTATAGAAATCATCATGTCATGCCATATAGACAATATCATCATGCCATACCATATAGACAATATCACCATGCCACTCCACATAGTCATCATCACCATGCTGAATCTACATATCATCACACTTCTCCTCATTATTCTGCTTATAGACATCATCAGCATGCTCCTAATGTAAATAGGAATGCTACATGTACTTATTGTGGTTTACATGGACACATTTCACCACAATGTAGAATTAGAAGATTAGTAGATAGAAAGATATATGCATGGTTTCCAAAAACTAACTCTTCAGGACCCTCAAGAACTTGGGTACCAAAGGTCACATCTACTCTTGATGTAGGTGGACCTTCCCTCCTCAACTAAGAGTAAGTGGATTCTTGATAGTGGATGCTCGCGGCATATGACGGGAGACGCAAATCTTTTCGCATCACTATCGATGAAGAGAGAAGGATATGTATCCTTCGGCAATAACCTAAAAGGTTATATTATAGGTAATGGCATTATTGGTTATCCTCCCTCTCCCGTAATAAAGGATGTCTGCCTAGTGACCGAGTTAAAGCATAACCTGCTCAGCATCAGTCATCTTGCTGACCATGGATATGACATTAACTTTGGACAAAACAAATGCCTTATTTATGATAGGTCAACAGGAGACATTGCTTTTGAAGGGGTAAGAGAGGACAATATTTATATTTTCTATTTGTCTATAGATACTAACAATGCAGGTAGATGCCTATATGCTCATAAAGATGAACGGTTACTATGGCACCAACGTCTTGGTCATGCCAATATGGATACTATATCCAGGCTATCGACCAAGAAGCTAGTTAGAGGCTTGTCCGACATCACATTCAAAAAGGACACCGTATGTGCCGAATGTGAGTTGAATAAGGCAACCAAGTCATCTTTTCATTCCATAAACTCTGTAAGCACTACTAGACCCCTGCAACTACTCCATATGGATTTATTTGGCCCTAGTAGAGTAGCCAGTCTTGGTGGAAAACTCTATGCCTTTGTTATTGTTGATGACTTTTCAAGATTTACTTGGGTTTTATTTCTTACTTATAAAAGTGATGCTATTTCGGTTTTCAAGATCTTTGTTAAGAAAGTTCAAAACGAAAAAAGCTACATGATTACTCGAATCCGAAGTGATCATAGAGGCGAGTTCGAAAATTCTGATTTTGAAAAGTTTTGTGATTCCAATGGTTTTGATCATGAGTTCTCTTGTCCAAGAACTCCTCAACAAAATGGTGTTGTGGAGCGGAAGAATAGGACTCTTGGCGATATGGCTAGAGTCATGTTGAACAAGTTTTCACTTCCGAAATACTTTTGGGCTGAAGCTGTCAGTACAGCATGCCACATTTTAAATAGGGTACTTATTCGTCCTATTACGAAGAAAACATCCTATGAGCTTTGGTTTGGAAGAACCCCAAATGTTTCTTATTTTAGAGTTTTTGGATGTAGATGCTTTATCCTTAACACCAAAGACAACTTAGGCAAATTTGATGCCAAAGCTGACAATAGTATTTTCCTTGGCTATGCTGCCAAGAGTAAGGGATATAGAGTTTTTAACAAACGCTCATTAATTGTGGAAGAGTCTACAAATGTGACTTTTGATGAAGATAACAGTGCAGCAGCTACTCTTGATGATGATGTTGAGCCATCAACTTCTACTCCAATGAATACCACAACCGAAACCAATTCTCTGGAGGGCTTGCCAAAGAAATTCTCTTTCAAGCCATCACATCCAGAAAATTTGGTAATCGGCGAGGTTTCACGTGGAGTAACTACTAGATCATCATTAAGAGACTCTATTGCTAGCACTGCCTTTATTTCGCAAATTGAGCCTAAAAACATTTTAGAAGCTTTCAATGATGAATTTTGGATTTCTGCTATGCAAGAGGAACTCAACCAATTCGAGAGGAGCCAAGTATGGGAACTCGTTCCTAGACCGGCTAATCACTCGATTATTTGTACTAAATGGGTTTTTAGAAACAAAGTAAATGAAGATGGTTCAGTCACACGCAACAAAGCTCGTCTAGTAGCCCAAGGATACAACCAAGAGGAAGGTATCGACTACGATGAGACGTATGCTCCTGTTGCTAGATTAGAATCCATTCGGATGCTTTGTGCATTTGCAAATTTTCAAAATTTCAAATTATTTCAAATGGATGTTAAAAGTGCTTTCTTGAATGGTTTTATTAAGGAGGAAGTTTATGTAAAACAACCCCCTGGCTTTGAAAATCACAAATTTTCCGACCACGTGTTCAAGCTAAAGAAAGCGCTGTATGGCCTCAAACAAGCCCCTAGAGCTTGGTATGAACGGCTAAGCAATTTCTTGCTTGAGAAAGGTTTTTCAAAAGGGAAAATTGACACTACACTTTTCATAAAATCTTTCAAAGACACCATTCTTTTAGTACAAATATATGTAGATGATATTATTTTTGGCTCTACTGATGAAACTCTTTGTCAAGATTTTGCCAAGTGTATGCAGACCGAGTTTGAGATGAGCATGATGGGGGAGCTCAACTACTTTCTTGGGCTGCAAGTCAAACAAATGTCAAATGGAACCTTCATCTGTCAGTCGAAGTATACAAAGGACATGCTGAAGAAATTTAATCTTGACAACGTCAAACCAATCAGCACTCCTATGGCTACTTCAACCAAACTTGAACCAGATGATAGTGGCAAACCCGTAGATCAACGTAAGTATCGAGGTATGATAGGCAGTCTACTCTATCTTACTGCAAGTCGCCCTGATATTATGTTTAGCGTTTGCCTGTGTGCTAGATATCAAACAAATCCTAAGGAATCACACATGACCGCAGTTAAGCGTATCTTTCGATACCTTAAGGGTACGGTTACAGTGGGCCTATGGTATCCCAAGTCAACATCATTTGACCTCATTGGTTACTCTGATGCTGACTTCGCCGGATGCAAGGTCGACCGTAAAAGTACGAGCGGTACGTGTCATTTATTAGGAAAAGCTTTAGTCTCTTGGTTTAGCAAGAAGCAGAATTCTGTCGCACTATCCACAACAGAAGCTGAATATATCGCAGCTGGACGTTGTTGTGCACAAATTCTGTGGATGAAGCAAACCCTTGAAGACTATAATTTATCTTTCATGCATATTCCAATCTTTTGTGACAACACTAGTGCTATAAATCTGACTAAGAACCCCATTTGTCACTCACGCACGAAGCACATTGAAATTCGTCACCACTTTTTGCGTGATCATCAGCAAAATGGCACGATTAACTTAGAATTTATTGACACTGATCATCAGTTAGCAGACTTCTTCACAAAACCATTATCCGACGAGCGCTTCAATTTTCTTTGTCGTGAACTTGGAATTTTAGATGAAGCTGTTATAAATTAAAATCAACCTGCGTAAATATTGAATATATTGTGATTCTCTTATGATGAACTTGCTATGGGTACAAGCCGAAAGGGCCCTTCTGACAACAAGGCGTAAAAAGCCTAAGCGACACGGTGCACTAGTCCTCAGGACTACCGCTAGCTGGGATCCGGCCCCTGCAGCTAACCCATGGCAGCTTCAAAATATTGAATTATGATATAATTCCTTGTTTATTATATGGTTCATTTTCATTTATCACATGCTGAAATACTATGATTTCAATTTCATACTGCTGCTTCAAAATCAATTTCTATTATTCTTTTGTTTACTAATTGGGTCTTTCCTATCTTTATCTCATATCCTATATTGGTTTGTCTATTACTTAACCAATATTTTTCCTGTTTCTGCCTGATTCCCATTCTGTGACCAGGATCCAGAATTCGGGCCGAACTCTGCCCCTACCAGAGTTCGGGCCGAATTCGGCCTCACTGTTCCAGAAACGGGAACAACCCCAGCCGTTGATCAAAATGTTGATCCAATGGTCATTAATTGACCCGACCAAGAGAAACCCTTCCCCTATATTCGGTTTCTCTTCCCTCTCCTTCTTTCTTACCACCTTTCCATCTTCTCAAACACAATTCTCTCAAAACCCTAACCCTAATTTCTCCTCTTTTGTGCTCCATCAAGGAGAAGGCTTATTTTTCAATTCTCTTCTATAGTTCATCACTAGTTTGAGGTATAATTCCTTACTTTTCTATATCTCAATTTCTTCCATTATCTATTGTGTTATGGCTCCTCGTCTGTTCAACCGCGGAAAGAGACTTCGGACAGAGGGAGCATCCTCGTCGAATGCTCCTCCACGCGTTCGAATGCTCCTCCACGCGTTGAGCCGCCCGTTGCACCACCCGTTGCACCGGCCATTGAACAACAAATCCATCCGTTGTTCAACCTCCTCGTCCCAATGATCCTAACACTTACGACGACCGAATTTTTGTATCACTAGACGCCTCAAATGATTGGTTTAGTGATTTTCGGACACGTCCAGTATTTGCGGGACACCCCATCAACTTTACCATATTCTCACAATATGATGCACTATTTCATGACCTTTGTCTTGATGAACTCGTTACCTCTAATTCGGTCATCTATCGTAGTGCCATTCAAATGTTTTACTGCAACTTGACCCATGATGACACTCATATTTATTCACGAGTTGCGGGAATTGATATCTCCTTTGATGATTTTGAATTGGCCGAATATCTTGAACTTCAAGAGCCTAATTCTTGGGAAAAGCTTGTAGAAGCTAGATTCTTTATCTTTTCCGAAGGGATTTCACTAGAAAGCTTCAAGGACGACCTGTATAGCCTTAACACACGTCCTCGTAAGCTTTTGGCAAAATTCCTCAATCCTTATTTCTATGAGCTTCATCGGATCATTTTCAACACCATTCTACCCAAAGGGGGTTCTACCGATGAAGTCACTTATTTTGAGATCTCAGCTTTGTACCATCTCCACTTCCATGTTCCCTTTAACCTTCCACGCACAATGATGGATTGGATGATCAACTGTAGGAAGAAACCAAGATCCTTGGTTTATGCATTATACCTTCCTATGATCTTTCGTGCGTTCCATGTACCCCTTGATGAGTGTCCATTCTTACCTGCCCCTGCCTTCCTCTCTAAGGCAAGGAGGCTTCAGGCGGCCATTGGCTCACCAATAGTGTCTGAGCATTCTGATGATGAGCCAGATGTCCCTCCTCTCGGACAGGATCCTCCTCCTCCTCCTGCCACTCTTGAGTCTCTTCAGGCCATGCTCCGAGATCGCTTCACTTTGGAGGATGATCGATGGACTCAGCTGGATTACCGGACTACTTTGCAGATGAGTGCTATCAGCAACACGCTGCATGACATTTGGTATTCCATGTCTCGTCATCCTTCCATGTCCATTCCTATGGAGCGAGACCCAGGTCGTGAGGGATTCCGTATCGATGACCCTTGGGTTCGTCGCTACATGGATCCGGATGCGGCTTTTGTGGACCCACGTCGCTCCTTTACTGATGCTTCGGACGACGCCGGGCCTTCTCATGCTCGATGATGGATATGCACTACTTGTGATGCTGCTACTGAGGATCTTAGATTATGCTTATGCATTTTGCTTTAGTTACTTTTCTGTACTTGACTTGTAGTAGACTTATTATGAGTTGTGCTTTTAAGACTTTGGCAGTACTATTATCAGTTTCTATGTTATTATGACTCTTGGTTAGTTTATATGCAGTTTCTTCTCTTTTTGTTGTGTTTGCCAGTTATTATCTATATATCTCATATTGCTAAATGCCAAAAGGGGAAGATATGTGTATATTCTGCTCTGTTTGGTTTATATGTGCTTTTGGAAGAATATTATTAACAGGCCAACAAGATTCACAGCATTGTTTATGGGGGAGCTATTCTTAAGCTCGACACTTTTTATGGGAGAGCTATGTCGTTATATGTGTCCAGGTATGGATATTGAATATACAATTATTATTTTGTCAATTATCAATATGGGGGAGATTGTTGACACAAAGTCACAGTCAACCAAATATTGATAACATTGACTAAATAATACTTGTAATAATTCAATACGACACACGACGACTACATCCAGCTCAAGCCAGACGACAGCTCAGTTTTGCAAATGTGAGTCGTTTTTCAAGCCAGACGACGGCTATAATGACGCTCTTACAAAACATCTCGAAGAAGATCAACGGCGAGGAAGCGGAGGCAGTAACAACCCAAACCCTAGGCGATCAACTAGGGTTTGCTCCTGCGGAGGGGGAGGCGACTGAGGAGGAGGAAGGACCGGCCGGCGGCCGCTGCCCCGCAGCCGCCGCACCTCCGGGCTGGGCCCTGGCGGCCGGCGATCACCGCCGGACAGCAGCGAGGGCCGCGGGAGCGCCACAGCAGGCCGCGCGAGCCCAGGCGGGGCCGCGGCTGCTGTGGGCGGCCGCTGGCCGGCCCCCGACCGCCACCCAGGGCCGGCCGACGCCAGGGGAGCCGCCGGCGAGCGGCTGTGGCCGGACGCCGTCGACCATGTCGGTCCCGGCGGACCGGCGCCACACCCGGGAGAGGCCCTAGGGCTTGGGGCCCCCTATGGTGGTCGGACGATGACCTCGAACTACGGTGACAGGTTCACGGGTTCGAGAAGGGGCTTAGCTGGAGTTCCGGCTCGGACGGGAGGGACGGAGCCGCCAGGAGGGGCGAGGAACACCGGAGGCAGCAATTTCTTTGGAGAAACGGCGGATCCCGCCAACTTCCAGAGAGGGGATCTACCCCCACGACGACCACCACGGGCGAGAGCAGTCGGTGACTACAGGGGTCCGGTGGAGGAGTGGGGTGAGCAGGCCTGGGCTGACGAGCGGTATGAGGATGGTGACAGAGGCCCGTACGAGACCCAGCGGAGAGACAACACCGTTGGAAAGGAGGACGAGGCAGGGATGATATGCAGCACGGTGACCTTAGCGCGGATCGCCGGCTGAAGAAACTGAAGCTACCCACGTTCGAGGGTGCGGAACCGGACGAGTGGATTTTTCGGGCAGAGCGCTACTTCGAGGTCATGGAGTTGACTGAGGCGGAGGTACTCAGATGCATCGGGATCTACTTCGAGGGCCAGGCCCTGGCGTGGTACCGATGGAGGTCGACGAGGACCCCATTTCGCAGCTGGGAGGAGTTGACTGCATACCTTTTGGACCGATTCCAGGAGACGGTCGGGGGAGACTTCTACGAGCAGTGGTCTTCTCTGCGACAGGAGGGAACGGTTCGGGACTTCGTAGCGAGGTTCGAACTGTTATCCGGACGTGTCAGAGGGGTGTCGGATGAGTTGCAGATCGGGATGTTTATGAAGGGCTTGAATCCCTCCATACGAGCGGAGCTCCGGTTGCAGAGTCCGCAGTGCTTAGAGGATCTGCTCCGCCTGGCTCATAAGGCAGAGGAGAAATTGACAGAGGAGAGACGTATTAAGGACGCTTGGGGAGCATCGGGGCAGCACAGTCAGACGGGCCTAGTACTTCCACGACCAGCAGCGGATGCTCAGGCACCAGTACCACCTAGACCCGCAGGCGGGACAGGGGGCTCCATAGTACCGGGGAGGCGCCTGTCGGATGCTGACATGAAGGCGAGAAGAGCAGCTGGCTTGTGCTTCAGATGCGACGAGAGGTTCACTCCCGGTCATCGATGTGCGAGCAAGTTGCTGCAGATCGTGATCTTGCCCGACGAGGAGGAGGATCCGACGGAGGAAGAGGCCGCTATAGCAACAGACGCAGTTCCCAGATTTTCACCTTGAGGACAAGGTGGCTCTTTTAGGGGACGGTATTGATGCGGGCCCACCCATTATCACCTACACACGTCGCAGGAGACGTAGAGCCATTTAGGCTCACTTTTTAGGCCTTTCAGTTATTTTAGTCATGGAGGGGTATTGTGGTCTTTCACCACAATAACCCTCCTAGGGTTTTCTTTTCTTTTCTATTTATAGTCAGGGCTAGCCGTCATTACTTTTATGCTTGGATTGAGAAAACTCTCTCAAGTGTCATCAAGAAGGATTTTATTACTTTGTTCCGTTCAATCAAAGTTGGGAGTTTTTGTTCTTTTCCTATATTAAAGATCATTCTGTTTCTATTCCTCTTGTTCTTTGTTTTATTTGCTTTCTTTTGTGAATCGATTGAGTCGATTCACAACAGATTCCTATGCTGCCTGGTCCGGATGACATCATAGAAGAACTTGGAGCACTGGTCACCGTCTTTGAGCCAGGAGCATTTGGCGCGCTGAGTCGAGCTAATCTCCTTCTGCAACCGCAGGATGCCGACTTCTGCAATCAACTCCTTCTCTCTAGCCGCCAAGTCCCTATTAAGCATGTCAGCCTACATGTCTTCCTGGATAGCCCGTAGTTCCACCTCTTTATCTTCCAAGGAGGTCTTTGGCAGCCCCTTCACCCATCTCCTAAGAGCCTGCTTCGTGGCCTTGAGACGACGAACCAACCGGAACTGAGCCGTCCCCTCCTGACCACTATCAAGCCCCTCTGTGACAGCCTCCAGGTAGCCCTCCGAGAGAGACCAACTGTTGTTGTATCTAAAAGGACGGGACTTCCCAGGGGACCGGCAAGTGAAGCCAACCCGGATGGGAGAGTGATCACTCGTCCCAGCAGCCAGGCCCTTCGCCGAAGTGTTAGGGAAATGACGGAACCATTCCCCATTACCCAGAGCTCTATCAAGCTGGCACGCAACCCTATATTGAATAGCTTTGTTATGCCAAGTCCAGATGAAGCCAGAGCGAGACAAACCCTGGAGCCCTGTCTGGAGGAGACATCTCTGAAAATCATACAGGATAGAGTCTGGAACTGGCCGACCTCCCACCTTCTTCCCTCGGTGCAGAAGGGCATTGAAGTCCCCAATCATCAGAAGAGGAAGGGCCGACGAATCTGCTGCAGCTGCAACCCGGGAGATGTCACTTCAAAGGGATTCCCTCCTCCGTCTGTCGTTGTGACCGTAGACTGCCCCCAATAAGAACCGAAAGCCACCTTTGTTTGAGAAAGAAATGGCAATCAACTGCTCCGTCATCAGGAGCAAATCTCCATCCCAGATCTTCGAGTTCCATCTAACCCAAATCCTGGCCATGTCGTATAGAGTCAGGTTGTGCAGTTGGGCCCAATTGGATGGAGTCCTACGAGCAAGAGTCTTTTCACCTTTAATCTTAGTTTCTAACACGACAGAGTTGTCACATTTCTCTCCGAGAAGCACCCCACAAATCTCTCTCCACCTCCCTAGCGAACACGCCCCCCTCACATTCCAGGCTATGATAGACATTAATTAATGAGAGGAGGGGTCCCCTGAAAAAACACCCGGATCGGCACCTGAGGGACGCGCCACATCCGTCGCTAGAAGATCCTCCTCCATTCCCGTCGGAATTGTCTGCTGTGGGATGGCCTGAGCGAGAACCAATGCCCAGGAAGGATTGTCAACACACACAGCCTCCTCTCTGTCCATAGAGAGCATCCCCTCCCTGGAGGGACCGTCACTCAGGGGCCCGACGGCACGTCTCTTCCTACAGTAAACCTGACCCTCAACCGAACCTCTACCATCTCGCGCCACGATCCCCGACGCCGCCATACCTCTCGTAACAATACTACTCTGTCCCTGGGAAGTGGACATCTCCCCACTCATGTGTGCAAGTTGAGTGGAGACAATGAGGCTAGTCCCACCCTCACTCACTGGAATAGTATCCTCTCCTACCAAGGCCTCCTTGCCGCTGTCATCTCTGAAATCCATGTCAACGGGAGAGTCTGGAGCCTCACTTCGGGGGTTTGCAGGCTCCACATGATGTCCGGCCGCCTAACACGCACTGGCCAGATGCCCGAAACAAGAGCACCTAGTACAGGTAGGTGGAACCCATTCGTATTCCACCCTCTGGGTAAGCACCTCCCCAGACGGGATCTCATATTCCACCACCTCCGGTAACTCCCCTCCAGCACGGATCTCCACAAAAATCCTGGCATACATCAACCTCGACCGAAAGGCAGTGGCTTCGTCTGCCTTGATCGGGGTGCCCACCAAGCTCGCCAGACGCATCAGCAACGGAATACTCCAAAACCGGATAGGGAACTCAGGGAAGCGAATCCAGACGGGGATGGCATTCAGGACTTCCCGCTCACAACGAAGCTCCGGTGTCCACTCCTTTAGAATGATAAGCCTGCCATCAAACGTTCAGGGGCCGCCTTGGAGTATCCTAGCGACATTCTCCGCGAGTCCGAACTTCACATAATAGAAGCCGTTCTCCCGGGCATAGAACTCCATACTCCCCTTAGGCTGCCAGACACGCGCTGCATACCCCCGAATCTGTACGTAAAAAGGCTTGTTGCCTAGGACATACATGACAAGGGTATTCTCTCAATAGGCTGACACCTTCTCAATCTCCTCCGCGGGGAACGAGGCCCGGAAACCCCTCCCCGCCTTGATCGGCGGCACGAACTCCATCGATGTGGGGCTTTTCGGCCCCACAGGTTTGCAGATCTCAGCCCAGGACCGTCCAGCCGGCCGAGAAGTCGTCCCATGAGGCCTGGGAGCAACCTCCGTCCTGGATGGGCTAGCTCTCGGAACCCGGGATCCACCACCTTACCCTTCCCTTTGTCCGCCGCGATCGCCTTTGGCCGCCAGCCTACCGATCTCCCAGCTGTCCCCACATGGCCACGCGCCGAAGACCTCGTCCCTGATCCGCTCTGACGACTGTCAGTCGGGTGCCTATTCCGCACCTGGCCCTGACCACCTCCTGCCTTCTCCCCGGACTTCGCCACACGACGACGCGTAACCGTTGTCCAGCCTCCTCCATCCGTCTGGTTCCCCTGGGAACTAGAACCAGCACCAAATTCGAAAGCCGGGGAAGTAGATTTCCCCCGAGCCATAACCCCGGGGGGTCGCCCGCCACCCTCGGGATCAGACCCGCCCCCCCCTCCGCCGGAGGGGGCGCCACCATCACCAGCCCGTCCTGGGGGCCTGGCTGACCCCCCCGCCTGCACGACCGCCGCCCCCCCCCACCGCCAGGGGGGTCGCCTGCACCGCCTGCGGCCGGCGCGCCCCCTGGCCGGCCGCCACCACCGCCGGTCAGGCCGTCCGGGGCCTTCCTGCCCCCCCCCCCCCCGCCAGTAGGGGGGCCTCCGCCCGCTCCAGCTCGTCCGGGGGGTCTGGCCGACCCCCCCGCCTGCACTTCCGCCACACCCCCACAGCCAGGGGGGTCGCCTGCCCTGCCTGAGGCCGGCCGCCACCACCGCCGGTCAGCCCCTGGGCGGGGCGCCAGGGTCCCAAGTCTGGGAAACCCTAGCCGCCCTCGCGATTGCTAGGTCGCCCGATCCTTTCATTTTTTTTCGTATATATATATCTCACACACACACACACATATATATATATATATAACAAACAATTACCATTTCTATATATATATATATATATATATATATATATATATATATATATAACAAGTAATTATTTGTTATTATTTGTTTTATATATAATTATTTGTTATATATATATATATATATATATATATATATATATATATATATATATATAAATATATATATATATATATATATATATATATGAGTTTTTTTCCCCAGGCATGTTCTCCCCTTCCCCGCTCTCCCCGTCGGAATGGAGCTCGCCTGGGCGGGTTTAACCGCCGCCTGCTCCCCCCGTCTCCCCTATGTCGCGCCCTCCTCCGGCTTTCCCTCTGTTGTGGCTTGTAGCCGCAGCGGCTGCGCAGGGATGTCAGATCTCTTCTTCGTCCCACGCTCGCCGGCGTCCTCCGAGGCGCGCTCGAGACTGTTCCCGTCCTCCTCCTCCGCCTCCCCCCCCGGCCCCGCGTTGCTCCGCCACCCGCGCTCCCCCACCCTCTTCCCCCTCCCCCTCCGTCCCTGCGACCTAGTTGGTCCGGTGATCAGCTAAGGCTGATTGATCGCAGCCGCGAGGCCTCATCCGCCGCTACTGCGGCAGCCCCCCGCCCCGGCGGCAGCTCCGCCGCCCGTGCTGGCTGCAGATCCGGCGGCCTCCGCCCGGAGGGACCGCCCACCCATCGTTCCTCAGCTCCAGCCTCGGGGAGCACTGTTTTCCCTGACCCCCTCCCGCCCTCGGGAGCTGGACCACTCGTGGCTGGCCTGCTCGAGGCGCCAGCTGTTGGCTGCCCCGCCTCGGGACCAGCGTGTGGAGCTGGGGTGCTCGAGCACCCTTTGGGAGCTGGGCAGCACGTGGCCTCAGCTGCCTCTGGCCCCCCCTCGAAGACCGTGTTCGTTTTTGGGGCAGCTCCTGCCCCTTTGCGCAGTCCTGTGGGCCCCCCTACACAGGTCGTATCTCCTCCTATGCGCAATCCAGCGGGCTTCCCCCCCCTGTTGTGGCTTATCCCCCTGAGCTCTTTTTCGAGGGCCCCCCTGCTGTTGTTCTCCCTTTGCGCAATCCAGTGGACCTCTCCCCCCCGGTTGGCGCGCCTCGTGAGCGCAGTCTCGTGGGCCCCCATAATGGCTTGGGCACTCTTCCCCGTGTGGGCCCCCCACCAGGCGCTCCCCTGTCCTTGCCCCCCCCTCGTGCGCAGTATGAGTGCCCCCCCCCCCCTCCGCGTCCGTTTGGCGCATCCCGTCGAGGCGTCCTCACCCACCTTGGCGCCTTCTGGCTTCCCTCCCCCTAGCCTGCTGGCGCCCCCCGGGGTCTCTCCACCCCTTGGTGCTTTCCCTCCTTGCCTATTGGCTCCCCACAGGGTTCCTCCCCCCTGCTCTTCGGCGCTTCCCGGGTCTGCGCATTCCGGGCCTCCTCTCGGGTCTGCGCAGTCTGGCGCTCCCCCCTCTGCTCCGCCCCCTGCCTCGTCCCCCCCGACTCCGGGGCCAGCGTCTCCTACGCCAAGGCCCTTAGGCCGGATCGGAGGCCCCGCCATCCTGCAGCTTCGGCTGAGATTACCCTCCCGGGCCTCGACTTCCCGCCTCCTTCCGATGATGCTCCCATCCGGGTTCCCTTCGCCTCGTCTGAGATCCATTCCCTATCCTCCTCCTTCTCCAAGTCGTTCATTCTCAAATTCGGTTCCGGATGCCCGAAGATCCCCATTGTCTCGGCTGCGGTCGCAGGGTGGGGCTTATCCGCAGACTTCCGGGTAGCCCCTCTAGACCCCTAGCACATGCTCCTTCACCTCTCTTCCGACTCGGACTTCGCGATTGCGCGGGCTAAAGGCACTGTCAGATTGGGATCTCAGTTCGCTAAAGTGGTCAAATGGTCTCCCGACTTTAACTCAAAATTTGACTCTACTATCATCTCGACCTGGATTACCCTCCCCAACCTCCCCCTGGTCTGCTTCCCCGCAGCCGCCCTAAAACGTATCGCCAGCTCCTTCGGGACCTTGGTTGCCATTGCGGAAGAAACTCGCAACCTCTCCAAGTGCAACTACGCGAAGATCTGCGTGGAGCTAGACCTTTCTAACGACCCGCCCAAACTCATTGAGATTGAGCTCGGAGACACATCCCACAGTCAAGAGCTGATTTACGACAACAACATCATCTTCTGCAAGCACTGTCAGATGAGTGGACATCTCATACAGCACTGCTTCCGCGCTCATCCCGAACTAAAGAAGAATACCCCGCGCACCCCACGTGCGAACACTGCTCAAAAGCTCCCCGCCTCCACCTCCCACAAATCGAATCCCGCTACCCCCCTTCAGAGCGATGGTCAGTCTCCCCCCCACCCCCCAACGAATGCCACTTCCAGTCGGGCTATCGTCCCGTTCAATCCCTCCTCCTTCATCCTCCACAATTCGTTCGAACTCCTCTCAGGCACCCCCTCCGATGAAGTTTCCAGAGAACTCTGCATTCCTCCCCCCCCATCACCAACGATCAACAAGTTTCCCCCAAGAACAACGGGCACCCGAACACCGTCCACACCCAAAATGTCCAAACTCCTCCTGAGATCACCTCACCTACCTCCCTCGAGGCCTACCATCCCACCACACATCCAAATAAACACTCACCACAACCAGACAAGGTCGCGTCGGTTAGCAGCTCTGATCAGACCGAGGCTATTCGGACAGACCCAGAACCTCCTCCGCCCACTGAGGTCGATCAGACCTCCCACACCCACATCTTAACCGGCAGATTTTGGCAGGCCATGGAAGCAGGGTTTCTAGATCGCGACAACCCCTTTTGCGCTCTAGAAGATCAGAACCACGACTCACTCATCGACGCGGTCGCAGAAGAGAGCAGTGATCAAGATCAGCCAACCATCGAATCTGGAAGCAACAGACCCACTTCCGCACCAACCAAGAGAAATACTTCAAAGAAGAACAAAAACAAACAAAAGCAGATGACGGCTAGGACTACCAGGTCCGCCTCGAAGCTCAACCATCCACCCCCCCCTTCTCCATATGATGATTAACATCATCTCCTGGAATGTCAGAGGGCTCGGGAACAAATCGACCATGAACAGAATTCTCAGCCTCAAGAAGATCCACCGTATTGACCTCCTTATCATTATCGAACCTAAAATCCCGCAAAAAAGGCTTAAAGCCACTCAACTTAAGTTAGGCTTCCCTCACGCCATCGCGGGCGGGAACGACATCTGGATTTTTCTTGCTCAAGATTTCCAATTCGGCACTATCCTTGATTCCCCCCAAGCTCTTACTTGCTGGGTTGAACACCCGAATCTCCAGTTCCGCTCCGTCATCTCCGCTGTTCATGGCAGCTGCGACATCCCCATGCGCCGTCAGCTCTGGGCAGACCTCTTGAGGATTCTTCCGCTGGGTCTGCCGTGGCTTTGCATCGGCGATTTCAACACAGTTGCCTGCATCGAGGAGAAGTCCGGCGGCCGCCCCCCCCCCCCCAAGCCAGCTATGGATGATTTCAACAACTTCACCTTCCACGGGAACCTCACCCCTATCCCCTTCCTTGGCAGCGCTTTCACCTGGTGCAACATGCAAGACGGCCGCAGGCGACAGTATTCCCGCCTCGACCGGGCACTGATCAACGACAGATGGTCTGACATGGGCCTGATCACCAATCTCTCCCACCTCAACTCCACCGAATCAGATCACTCCCCCCTCCTTGTTCAAATCAAAAGCAATCAACCCAGGAACAAGAAAGCTTTCCGCTTCCTCAACTTTTGGCGACACCACCCTCAATTCCAAAACATTGTTGCTTCGGCCTGGAGTTCCGTCTCGGACATTGACCCCATGACCCGGATGGCGTCCAAGCTCAAAGCCACTCGCAAGGCCCTGTCGGCTTGGAGCAGAGAGGCATACGGCGACATCTTCCAGGCCATTCGCGAGGCGGAGGACGACGTCACTCGTGCGGAGTCCTCTTTCAACATCTCCAACTCCCCGGAGAACCGCTCATCCCTTAACCTAGCCAGAGCTATTCTTAAATCTAGGCTGAAAGTGGAGAATGAATTCTGGAAGCAAAAAGCCAGATTGACCTGGGACTCTGCTGGCGACCGCAACTCCAAGTTCTTCCATGCTTGTGTCAAAGGTCACAAGAACAAATTAAAATTACACAGGATCCTCGACGACAATGGCAACCTTATCGAAGACCAGGCCGGGATCCAGGTCGCAGCCGTGAACTTCTTCTCCAGCCTTTTCACTAAGGAGAGGGTCATTAGAGACGAAACCCTTTTGTCGGTCATCCCCTCCCTCATTACCGAGCATGACAATGAAACTTTGCTGACTGCCATTGATGAGGTGGAAGTCAAAGCTGCGGTCTGGTCCATTAACGAGCACAGTGCCCCGGGCCCTGACGAATTCAACGGTGTCTTCTTCAGAGATTGCTGGGACACTATTAAAAAGGACCTTGTCGAAGCCACTGTTGCCTTTCTTCAAGGGGCCAGATACCCCAATTCCATCTCCTGTGCCAACATCATCCTCATCCCAAAAAAAGACAATTCGGAATCCTTCAAAGACTTTCGCCCGATCAGCTTATGCACCTTCACCAACAAGATCATATCCAAGATCATCGCCAATCGGATGTCCGATCTCCTCCCCAAGATCATATCCGAGGAGCAGAGCGGGTTTGTTCGAGGCCGCAATATTACTGATAACATCCTTCTAGCTCAAGAGATGATCACGTGTATGAAGTTCCCATCGAGGGGGGGGGGGGGGGAACGTCGCCATCAAACTTGACATGGAAAAAGCTTACGACCGCCTAGACTGGCAATTCATGATCTGGGTGCTCAGGGCCTTTGGCTTCTCCGAAACTTGGATTGACATCGTCTTCAGATCTATCAACAATGCGTGGTTCTCCACAGTGATCAACGGCCAGGCGACGGGTTTCTTCCGTTCTACCCGAGGGGTGAGACAGGGAGACCCGCTTTCTTCTACCATTTTCATCATAGCAGCCGAAGCTCTCAGCATAAGCCTCAACAGCATGCCCGACACGCCCGGTTTCAATCACTTCCACACAACCACCGGCTGCCCTCTTATCACTCACCTGGCTTACGTGGACGATCTCCTCATTTTCTCCTCTGGAGACAGCGGGTCGATTGAGGTCGTTATGAGCACGATTGCCAGATACACTAGATGCTCGGGTCAGCGTGTTAACAACAACAAGAGCATTATCTACACTCATCACAAAGCAGACAGAACTCACTCTACCCGGCTCACCAACAAGACTTCTTTCAGAACGGCATACCCCCCCTTCATTTACCTCGGCTGCCCAATGGTGTACGGCATGGCTAATTCCGGCATATACGAGCACCTTGCTGTCAAGATCCGTAAACTCATCTCTGGTTGGCACAACGCGACCCTATCCCCTGGAGGTAAAACGATTCTCATTAAACACGTTTTATCGTCCATCCCGATGTACATTCTGGCCGTCTGCTCCTCCCCTAAGAAGGTGCTCCTTTCTCTCGAATCTCTCTTCGCCAAGTTCTTCTGGGGTCAGAGCGACGGCATAGACAAACATCACTGGGCCGGTTGGGAGACGATGGCCAAACCCACTGGAGAAGGTGGTCTAGGTTTCTGCAGACTCGCCCACATCGTGGACGCCTGCTCCTTAAAACTTTGGTGGAAGTTACGCACCGAGACCTCCTTATGGACGAAGTTCATGAGAGCTAGATACTCCAGATTCTCCCATATTTCGGAGGCTAACACTAACAACAGATCCTCGCCTTCGTGGCGACGCATTACTCGGGGACGCACCACCGCTGAACCCCTGATCCGTCTCCAGTTGGGGGACGGCAGCTCCCTGGCCTGTCGGAAGAGGTGGTTAGGAGCAGATATCATTCAGCCCAACATTCTCACTCCTCAGGGGTGCACCATCAGAGACCTTTGGGAGGGCAATCCCGATTGGAATTGGAGGAAGGTCAGAGATTGGCTTGGTCATCCGGCGGCCACCAGTCTTCGTGCTACGAATTTGCGCATCTCCGACACGCCCGACACTTGGAGATGGTCCCCTAACCCTAGCGGGACTTTCAGTCTGGCTTCCGCCAGACTTATTGCCAGAGGCAGAGGGATGCCGAACTTGATAAATGCCAAGTTCTGGCAGGCTTGCATCCCCCTCAAATGGTCCATCCTCATCTGGCGTGCTATTCGACGCAAGATTCCGACGGACGACATCATCAGATCTTGGGGATTCAGCCTCGCATCCAGATGCCACTGCTGCGAGGAGCCCAATGTGGAATCCGCCGAGCACGTCCTTTTTTCGGGGGAGCTGGCCGCTAGCACTTGGGACGAACTTCATCAGAGGCTTAGTATGGATCTACCTACCGGGGGCTTCTACGATCTCTTGGCCTCCTGGTCCCGTTCCCACGGGCATCAGATCGTAGCAGCCGCTGGCATCTGGGTCCTTTGGAAGAACAGGAACAAGTTCCGTTACGAAGGACACCAACTTCCCCCTCCTCAGCTGTTCAGAGAAGTCATCAGACAATGCTTCAAAGTGAGGAGACGCTGCTCTCATGTCTCCAACTTGTTCTGGGAGACCCTGGCCTAGGCCGCCTATTCCCCCCTTTTTGTTGGCTTGCGTGTGCACTCCGCGCCTCTTGTTTTTAGTTTTTTGGCCGCCTCCGCGCGCTTACTTGTATAGGCTTCGGCATTTTGCGCCTATGTTTTCAATAAAAGTTTGCTTTCCCTAAAAAAAAATATATATATATATATATATATATATATATATATATATATATATATATATATATATATATATATATTTTAATTTTTATATATATATATATATAGAAATGGTAATTATTTGTTATATGTTATATGGCACACCTTCCAAGCATTCCTTGGGCATGCAATATTTAATTCCTTATTGGGTTCGGATAAACTCAAATACGTCCACATCAGTTTAGGACCTTATTATAAAGCTCAAAACTTGTATGGACATTAGGATTGGCTAACATGAGCCACAAGCCCAACAGTTCCTTCTTGGCTTATATTGCATGGCACTTTTATAGACTCTTAGGCTGCAGGAATTAGAAGCTTGCTCAGTTTAAATGGCGTGATCGATAATGTAAGATGTTCTCTCGTGTCAATTGGTCGTCAGGAATGGTGTCGTCCTGTCCAAAGGTTACTTTCCCATAATTACCTACCAACTCACGTTGGTCGACATCAGGTTGACATTTGGCTTTTATTTTGGTCATTTTAATACTTTTTTCCCTAGACTTTTAGTCACATTGTTATAGCTAAACCCCATATTCTTAAAGAACTCTTGGGTGATGATGATGATGATGGTGATGGTGATAGCAAGGAAGATAGTATAAATGTTCCCTTTCTTTCTTATCATGGATGATAAAATAAGATAATATCTACGACCTATTTATAAATTATTCAGAAGTTACTTGGCATAGTTTTATTGGAAGACATCTTTCTCAAGGAAATAGTTTTATGGGCTAATTAGTGTTTAGACCCAGCTCCGAGTTTAAGCCCTGGCATATCCAATTGGAAAGTTTGGACCATGATTATTTATTTTTGGTCATCTTTTTCCCATTATACCCTTCCGAGCCTATATAGGGAAGTTACATTGTCTGGCATGGGGTGAGGGTGTAATGAAAAAAAAAAACCAAAAAAAAAATTCAGTGTCCAAACTTTCCAGTTAGACATGTCAGGGCTTAAACTCTAAGCTGGTATAAAATCCAAGGTCTAAACGCTAATTAGCCTTAGTTTTGTTGAAATATAGCTTTCATTTTAATCAAAAAGTAAAAATTAGGTAGTAATAACTCTCTTAGTGTAGCGCAATGTCGAGCACTCGATCTTTAGTCCAATGAACTTCTGGAAATCATTGATATTGTGTAGCCAAATGAAATGATATGAGGTGCATTGTCACGTTCTTTAAATTTTCTTCCTTTATATTGTGCTATACTTCTTTGAAACATCTTTTATATTTTAACACTCAACTACAGTCTTAACCATCTTAAATATAATAGTTAAACTTTGCAAGTATTTGTCTTTTATGTTGAGTAATAAACTAATAATCTATCTACAACTTTACTTTTTCTGGAAAATGTGACGCTAGACAAATTCTTAAATAACTTCATTGGAACAGATTGGGTTCTCAGAGAATTGCTATGTAAATTCTAAGATGCCAAAGCATTTATCCTGAAGTTTTAAAACAATTGATTCCTTAATTATTCTTCAGAGGCATATTTGAAGGCAACGAGCTTAGATCTATCCACTGGACAGCTGGCGCTGTATGTCTCTCTCTTTCTTTTGAGTTTCTGTGCAATGGTTAGGTTGCATTTTAACTCTATGTATTGGCAAAATATTTCTGTTGTAGTAGTATATTATATGACCTGAATAGATACATTATTTTATCGTAGTCAGAACATTGTTACCTACCTCTCCCATCCAAGTTCCAACAAACACCGCTGGTGTGTTTATTGTGTGAGAACATGGTGGGATTATTCTTTTTCAACAAACACCACTGACGCTGTATGTCTCTCTCTTTCTTTTGAGTTTCTGTGCAATGGTTAGGTTGCATTTTAACTCTATGTATTGGCAAAATATTTCTATTGTAGTAGTATATTATATGACCTGAATAGATACATTATTTTTTCACTGTGTATTGGTTTGCAATATATTATGTTCTTTATGTATAAAAAATTGCCTGTTCTTTGAGGTTTAGTCATTCCTGTCACATTACAGCCTCAGTTATCATTGTCAAATATTAGTTACTAATACTAAGATTATGATGATACTGCATCTTTCTGGACATATTTCTGGTCAGAATTATGCATGTGACAATGTGTTGTAAGAAGTTTGAACTGAAGCTTTGAACAATTTTGACCCATACAATGAATTGCTGAAATGGAAGTACTCTGAATTCAGTTGATCTTGAACCTGATTTTCTTAGATTTTTGGACATGATATGTACTCAGATTGTCTTGTTTACTTTGCATACCTTGGAGATCTTCAAGTACTGAGAAATTTAGGTTATTCTAACAGGTGATACCATTTGTGGGATTTGCACTTGCGATGTTTCTTTTCTACTCTACTGTTCCAATCATACTCAAGGTTTGCTTTACAATGATGTATTTTATATTGGTGTCATTACTGTATAAAGTAATCTGGAGTAGATTCTTGGAGAACATTGTTTAATTTGTTTAAACGTGTCATGGGAAAGGAGTCAAATATAGAGCGTGGAAAGTATTTGAGAGAGAATTCTTTGATGTTTATTCATCTCACAATGGAGACTATATAAAAGGGTTTGTATTACCATATATAATTGTATTCTTATATGGTAATTACTTACAAATACTACCATATATGATGGTATTCCTAAATGGTAAGTACTAAACACAATATATTCCTACCATATACAAGTACTACCATATATGCTGATATTCCTACATGTTAAGTACTAAACACAATATTACCATGACTTATGCTAACACTCCCCTTCAAGATGGAGCATCATCGGCCATGCGCAACTTATCCAGTGAGTCATTAAAGGACTTTCTTAGAAACACCTTTTGTAAGAACGTCTATCAGCTGCTATTCAACAGGAAGTATGAACAAAAGAAAACTAATAAGTTTCGCATCTAGGTTTTTTTTTATGAAATGGCGATCAAACTCTACATGCTTAGTGTGATCATGTTGCATTGTATTCTATGATATCTCAATAGCTAGCAGTGAGCATCGATTCGGTTTAAATCGAACCGATTTTGAGAAACCAAATAAATCGAAAACCGTAATTTTGAAAACCGAAAACCGAACCATTTTTATGAAAACCGAACAAAACCGAACCGAATTAAAATACTTCGGTTTTCTGTCGGTTTGGTTTCATGGTCCAGTGGGTCGGGCCTTTACATTGTAGCAAATTGGGCCTATTTAAATAACAAATCTTAAAAAAAAAATCTCAAATAACTTTGCCATAATTCTCAAATAGCAAATTGGGCTGGGCCTTAACATTTTAGCAATTTATATATATATATATATATATAAAGAAGATACGATCTGGCGATCACCGAGCGAGCGAACCTAGGGTTCCCCCCGCGTGGGACCCTGGCGCCTCCGGCGGTGGGGTGGCCAGGGTCGGAACGGCAGGGGGAGGGTCGGCCGAGGGCGGCGCACGCGGTGGCGGGCCTGGCGGCGGCGGTGCTGGTGATGGGGGTGCTAGGGCAGACCCTTACGCGCACAAGACGACCATAGTCAGAGCGGGGGGTGGCAGCGCTGGCAGCGGAGGCGCCGGCAGGGGCGGCAAGGCCGCGGGCGGCGTCGACAAGGCTATTGGCGGCGGTGGCGGCAAGACCCATGGTGGTGCCGGCGTGGGCAGAAATGGCGGTGGCAGTGCCACGGGCTACGGGTCGACGGCGACGACGGCGGTAACCGGGGCGGATCGATGGGTTCCAGATCTGACGGGAACTTCAGATTTTCAACCTTGATCCGGTTCTGTATCTCAGGGTGGACAGATGGAGGGTGGTGGCTGGACGACGGTTACGAGACGTCGGGTTGGCAAGACTGGGGGCAAGGAGGGCGGCGTGCAGACTCACCTAAAGGCACGCTACACTTCTGAAAGGAGAACGGGTGAGGGTTCGGGGTTGCGGAAGACGTCCTATGGTCCTGCAGTCCTTCCCCGAGCGGGGAATAGTACTGCTGGGAGATCGGTTGGGTGGCGTCCCAAGGTGACTGCGGCGGATAAAGGAAAGGAAAAAGTGATTGACTTGGGAGGTCAGGGAACAGGGTCATCTCCTCTTGGGGTCGTTCCTCGTTCTCAGGGGACGGCTCTCCGCCCTGTGGGAAAGTCTTAGGCTGACATATGCAAGCCTGTGGGTCCCAAAAGCCCTACATCCATGGAGTTCGTGCCACTGAAGAAGATAGGGAGTGGCTTTCGAGCCTCGTTCCCTGCGGAGGAGATTGAGAAGGTGACTGCTTTCTGGAAAAACACGCTGGTTTTGTACGTCCTGGGGAACATGTCCTTCTATGGACAGATCCGGGCTTATGCGGCTCGTGTCTGGCAGCCTAAAGGAAGCATGGAGATATTTGCTAGGGAGAATGACTTCTATTATGTGAAGTTTGGGCTAGCGGACGATGTCACCAGGATCCTTCAAGGAGGCCCGTGGATTTTTGATGGCAGGCTGATCATTCTGAAAGAGTGGACACCGGATTTGCGTTGTGAGAAGGAAGTCCTAAATGCCATCCCTGTTTGGATATGCTTCCCGGAGTTCCCAGTACGGTTTTGGAGCATTTCATTGCTTATGAGGCTCGCCAGCCTAGTAGGCAAACCGATCAAGGCTGATGATGCTACAACCTTTCGATCGAGGCTGATATATGCTCGGATGTTCGTTGAGATCAGGGCTGGTGGGGAGCTATCGAGTATATTGGAGTAAGAAGTTCCTTCTGGAGAGGTCCTAATCCAGAAGGTGGAGTACGAATGGGTTCCCCCAGCCTGTTCATACTGCACTTGCTTCGGACACCTTGACAGTATATGTCCAACAGGAGGACCGAAGTTGGTGCCTCCTTCGGAATCTACTAAGGAGCCTGGTCCATCACGGACGATGGAGACTACCTCCGGGGACGAGAGAGCTGAGGACATCATGCAGTAGGGGGACCGGCCGATGGAGGAGGCTAGTGGCCCGAGTCTGACTATCTCACCCCAGCCGGTACACACTAGTGGGGCTATAGTCACCTTCTCGGCACAGAGGAGCATGGTCACCAGAGGCATGTTGGCTTCGGGGCGAGAGCATCGAGGAGATGGAGGATAATTCGAGGAGAGAGTTTACAGCAGGAAGAGACGTGCTGTCCCTCTGCGCGACGGACCCCCAAGGGAGGGGGGACACTCCCCTGTTCTTAGTGAGGCGTTATGTGTGGACAATCCGGCTTGGGCTCTGATGCTCTCACATGCAACAAACCAGTATTCCTCTATTCCTGGGGTAGAGGAGGACATGACAGCGACGAACGTGATACCACCTCCGGATACCGGTCCAGGAGAAGTTCAGGGGAACCTCACTCTCAATAATTAATGGCGGTTATCGCCTGGAACGTTAGGGGTGCGTGCTCCTTAGGGAGATGGAGGGAGATTTGTGAGGTCTTACGCAGAGAGCAGTGTGACATCTCTGTTTTGCTGGAGACCAAGATTAAAGGACTCTTGCCCGACGAACCCCTACCCATTGGGTTCAACTCCACAATCTAG
Source organism: Iris pallida (assembly GCA_029216955.1). Classification (NCBI taxonomy): domain Eukaryota; kingdom Viridiplantae; phylum Streptophyta; class Magnoliopsida; order Asparagales; family Iridaceae; genus Iris; species Iris pallida. The sequence continues at coordinate 40,484 of JANAVB010040891.1, read as the reverse complement.
CACTTTGCGACATGGCGAGGATCTGGGTTAGATGGAATACCAACAGTTGGGGAGGGGATTTGGTCCTGATGTCGGAGCAGCTGATTTCCATCTCCTTCACGAATAAGGGTGGTTTTCGGTTCTTGCTGGGAGCGGTGTACGGCCACAACGACAGGCGACGTCGGGAGGCCCTTTGGAGTGACATATCCAGAGTAGCTTCCGCTGCTGACTCCTTGCATCTTCCGCTTCTCTTGATGGACGACTTCAACGCCCTTCTTCATAGAGGGGAGAAGGTGGGTTGCAGACCGGTTCCAGATCAGATTTTGTATGACTTCCAGAGATGTCTTCTCCAAGCGGGACTTCAGGGATTAACGCGTTCGGGACATATCTGGACCTGGCATAACAAAACTGTTCGTAATAGGGTTGCTTGCCAGTTGGACAGAGCTCTGGGCAACGGGGAGTGGTTTCGCTGCTTTCCTAATTCTTTGGCTGAGGGTCTGGCAGCTGGTACGAGTGATCACTCTCCCATCAGGGTTGGCTTCACAGAGCGGCCTGCTTGGAAGTCGCGTCCTTTTCGGTACAACAACAGCTGGTTTCTTTCAGGTGGATACTTGGAGACTGTTACGGAGGGTCTTCTTAGCCAACAGGAGGGTACGGCTCAGTACCGAATGGTGCATATGCTCAAGCATATGAAGAAGGCTATCCGGAGTTGGGTGAAGAGATTCCCAAGTCCTCACTAGATGATAAGGAGGCGGAACTCAAGGCCATCCAAAATTCTATGCAATCTGACATGCTGAACGGAAACTTAGCGGCTAGAGAGAAGTAGCTGATCGGAAAAGTCAACATTCTACGTTCTGCAGATGGAGATCAGTGCGGCCCAGCGCGCTAAATGCTCATGGCTCAAGGATGGAGACCGCTGCTCCAAGTTCTTCTATGATGTTATCCGGACCAGACAACATAGGAACAACCTTTATCAGCTGCTCGATGGAGAGGGCAATCTGGTGGGGGAGCCGTAGAAGATCCAAGGAGAGGCTGTCAGGTATTACTCAGAGTTGTATTTTCAGACTGACTATCTATCTGTGTTTTCGGATATCATTATGAAGAGGTTGGTGACACCCTATGAGAATAGCCAACTACTTGTGCCGGTCACTATGGAGGAGGTGGAGGCTATCATTATGAAGGCGGATCCCAACAAAGTCCCAGGGCCGGACGGATTTAGTAGTGGGTTTTACAAACGCCACTGGAATATTCTGAAGTTTTCGGTTCTCGAGGCGGTCCAGGAGTTCTTCACTAAGGAGAAGCTGCTGAAGGAGCTGAATCATACCTTCCTGACTCTTGTACCAAAGAAAGAAGGTGCGACATCGCTGGCAGACTTTAGGCCTATAGCGTGCTGTAATTATCTTTACAAAATAATTACGCACCTTATGTGCCGGCGTATGGAGGGGATCATGCAGGACTTGGTCTCTCCGAACCAGGCGACTTTCATAAAGGGGAGATCGATTGCTGAGTACAGTCTCCTTGCACATGAGATGGTGAGGGGCTTCAATAAACCAGAAGGGGAGAAGGCGTGCGTGAAGCTGGACCTAAGGAAGGCCTATGACATGGTCAATAGGGACTTCCTGTGCCACCTGATGAATGCCATGGGATTCGATGATCGGTGGGTTGCGAGGATTCGGGAGTGCATCACGACCCCCACCTTCTCTGTCCTCATCCAGGGTACCCGTATGGGTTCTTCCGCAGCAATCGTGGACTTCGACAAGGTGACCCATTGTCTCCTTACCTGTTCACGCTTGTCATGGAGTACTTCACTTGTATGATGGATCTGGCGGTACATAGTGGGAGGCTTGTCCCGCTGTTCAGGAGGATCGATCCACCTGTTACTCATCTTATTTATGCAGACGACCTCCTGGTATTCCTCCAGCCTTCTATAGAAGGTATGAACACGATCTCGGAAATTATGGGAGATCTGGAAGCTCTTACAGGGCTTCAAATGAATCGAGAGAAGAGTCGGATCTACTTCAGTTCCCTTTGCCCCCGGAAGGAGGAACGAGCCGTAGCTTTGGGTGTGGAGAGGAGTGATCTTCCGGTGAAATATCTAGGAGTCCATCTGACAGTCAATTATGCTCGAGATCAGGATTGCCATTGTCTGGTGGAGTATGTCCAGAGGAGAGTTGAAGGATGGCAGGTTGCTGGACTATCATTTGGGGGACGCATTGAGTTGGTTAGATCGGTTATCTCGGCCCTGGCTCAGTTCTGGCTCCAGTCTATTCTGATTTCTGTCGCTACCATCCGAAAAATGGAGAGGATTTATGCCGATTTCATCTGGAGGGGGGGTATGCATGCGATCTCTTGGAAGCGGCTCTGCCGCCCGAGGAAGGAGGGAGGGGTGGAACTTAGACCCTTGTTGGAGATCAGGGAGGCCACGGCTCTGAAGCTGGTATGGAGGTTCATTAAAAGGGGGTCTCTATGGGCTGACTGGATGCACAGTAGATATGTGAAGCAAGGCAACTTCTGGGCCTGCTCCATCGACAACAATAACTCTGTTACTTTCAAGCATATCTTGCGACACAGAGTTGTACTCAAATCCTCCATCTGGAGGTAGGGATGAGCATCGGTTCGGTTCGGTTCAAACCGAACCGAATATGTGAAAACCGAAATAACCGTAAACCGTATTTCTTAAAACCGAAAACCGAACCGTTTTTATAAAAACCGAACAAAACCGAACCGAATTAATTCGGTTCGGTTTTCGGTCGGTTCGGTTTCATGGGCCAATGTGCATGGCCTTCAAGTTTTTAGCAAAATGAGCCTATTTAAATAACAAATTTTTAAAAAATATATGACATTATTGTATTTATGAATTGTTATATTACATAGAGTGAAAGATATTAGTATATATAGATTGATGGTAGATAGAGAGAGTGCTCAAAGAAGCACCGACATAGAATAGGAGAAGAAAGTGCGCTCAATTAGGGGTTAATAAACATTAGTATATGTATATTGTGGATAGTTTGATAAATTACTAAATCTAAATCGGTTTTCGGATGAAGAACCGAAAACCGAACCGTTATTTCAAATTTTCAAAATTTTAAACCGTAAACCGAACCGATAACCGAAAAAACCGAACCGTTTGTCATATTTCGGTTCGGTTCGGTTTTCGGTTTTCAACCGTTATATGCTCACCCCTATCTGGAGGACCATGAGAGATGGAGCTGGAACAGACCTCTGTCGGGACCCATGGCTAGAGCGACAATCTCTGTTAGAGATCCTGGGAGACCGGTCGCACAGGGAGGCTGGTAGGGGGCTGTCTTGCCAGCGCATTATCATAAATGGAGTTTGGAGTCCTGAGTCCTACTGCCATACTGAGGAACTTGGAGAGGTTATTCGCACGGTCGGGATTGATCCGACGTAGCCAGCTGATTGTTGGCTCTGGGATTCGCTGGGTAATATTGGGGGTTCCGGAGAGTTCAGGTTCCACAGCTGTTTCAATCTTGTGCATCGTTTTTCCCTACTAGTGCGGATTTTGAATTCATATGGTGCAAGGATCTGGCCAGGAAGATGCATCTTTGTGTCTATCGTTTACTTCTGGGTCGACTTCTGACGAGGGACAGACTCATCTCATTTGGAATCCAGGTGCCCAACCCAAAGTGTGTGCTGTGTGACCTGGATAATGAATATATGCGTCACTTATTCTTTGAGTGTGAGGTGGTCTGGTACATCTGGAATGAACAATGCCGTGCGCTGGGCGAATGTGACACTGGCAGGGCGAGCAGAGATATCATCAATGGAATCCGGAAGCGAAGAGGGAGAGGGCAGATCTGGTTCAAGAACGCTAGAATTCGGCTGGCTGCTGCTGTCCGGCATGTATGGAGGGAACGGAATCGTCGCATCTTCGAGGGACTTACCACCCCTCATGTAGGCATGTTCCATAATATTGATTTTGATGTAAAAACTATGGAAACCTGATGAGTGGTAGCCTCACTCTGATTGTATGATTATGTGTTGAGTTTGGAATAAAATTTACCCTTTTTCCAATATATATATATATATATATATATATATATATATATATATAATTTTTTTAAAATACAAATGTGTATCGATACAAGTAAAATCTGAACTATTGATTGTTGATCCAATGGTTCAGATTATAAGAAATTTCTTGTACTTTCACAATTTTACAATGTAAATGTATGTGATGTATGGGATGTATCGATACATGCTTGTTTTCAAGCATTATATATATATATATATATATATATATATATATATATATATAGTTTGGTTTTCGGTTTAGTTTGGGTTCAAAATTCCGAACTCGATAGCCGAACCGTAAAAAACAAAATTTTACTGCTAATTAGTGGAGAGTAGCAATTTGAAACTCTTTAATAATTTAGTGTATTAATTGGTATAATTTGAAACTTTAGGCTAATAAGTTGCAAAATTGGAATAGTTGAGGATAGTTCGTTTCATATATATATATATATATATATATATATATATATATATGTGTGTGTGTGTGTGTGTGTATGTGTGTGTGAGAGAGAGAGAGAATACATATATTGGAGAAGGTAAATTTTATTCATTTTCTCGAGTTAAAGCATTAGACTCTCAGGGGTTGACGCAAGAATTTAAAGGGGGGGGGGGGGGGGTGTCAACCTCACATTTAAATAAAATCACATACTTGTATGGATAATAGTCCAAGCCTCTCATGTTGAGAGTGCGGTACGGTTCTGGTCCCAGACCTAGTTAACCTAAAAAGACTATTAACAGAAATGTAAGTTTATTTATTATTATTGTTTAGTGTTATATTAGAGTTATGAGTTAATGAGCTTTAGTCCCACATTGCTTAGAATAATAGGAGAGGAGACTAGCGGGCACTAGCACAACGATTTCTTCCATTCGACTTGTCGATCGACGGTTGGAAGGGCCAGAGGGCTACTCGACATGGAGAAAGAAGGTCGAGAAGACACTTCGGGGAATGCGGTTGTCCAAACATCTGACTGACAACCCTCCAGCAGACGATGATCCCATCTTTGAGTAATGGGAGACAGATGACAGTCGATTGTTTACACAGTTGATGAACTCCATGGAACCATCGGTGGAAGACATGGTTCAAAATACGGACTTCATGAAGGAGTTATGGAAAATGTTGGCGGCGGCGTTTGATGGTAAACGCGATTTGTCTCGTATATATGACTCGGTTGTTGGTGTATACCGAGCAAATCAAGGAGACAAATCTCATAAAGAGCATTTTCGGGCCTTCAAGGCTATGGCGGACGAGATCGACCGCGTACTACCTCTTTCGTCGGATATAAATGAAGCACGGGCTCAACGTGAGCAGCTTCATGTCATGGCTTATCTCGCCTCTCTCCGTCCTGATGCGGACTCTGCTCGTTCTCAGATTATTGCTGGATCTGATGTACCATCCCTGTTGGAAGCACACTATCGTGTCCTTCGGGCTGCCAAAGTCGTTGAGACAACTCCGGGTGATACTCCTGCTGATCGTTCTGCTCTCGGGGCCGCTCGTACAGGATTTCGTGGTGGTCGTGGCGGCCGACGGGGTGCCGTAATGCTGGTTGTGATGGAGGACGAGGCAATAGCGGTCGTGATGGAGGAAAACCGCACACATGCTTTAACTGTGGTCGGCTTGGCCATTTCTATTGGCAATGCACTAAATCACCTGCTGCTAATATCACCACTGACGCCCCTGATGATGGTGTCCGATCTATTCAGATGACTTCAGACTCCTATACAGAGTTTCTTGATTTCCAGGCTCAACGTCGTGGTGAAGCATCCACAGTCGGATACTCAGCCGCGTACATAGTGAAACCCAAGCAATGGGTAATTGACTCTGGTGCATCCTCTCACATGACTGGTGACGCAGGTATGATACATAATTATGTACCTGTTCGTCGTGCTTCTGGCATTACTGTTGCCAATGGAGGTTCCCTGACAGTCCGAGGCCGTGGAAGTGCCAATCTTACTTCCAGACTATCACTCAATTCTGTACTGCTTACTCCTGGGAACCAGTTCAGTTTAATTTCTATTAGTCAAATTACTCGTGAACTACATTGCTCGGTAACATTTTTTTCTGATGGTTGTGTTTTTCAGGACCTGAAAACTGGGAAGACTATCGGTAAGGGGCATGTAGCTGGAAGCTTGTACCTGTTTGACGCAACTCCTTCCATTGTCTGTGCCAGCAAGAAACTCGATCTTGTTGAGTTACATTGTCGGTTAGGCCATCCATCGTCCCAAGCTCTCCAGAAAATGTACCAATCTTTAGATATTTTCTCTTCCTTTCATTGCGAGCCATGTAGTTTAGCTAAACATCATCGAGTTCCTTATCCAATAAGTCCAAATAAAATTGCTTCTGCTCCTTTTGAGTTGGTGCATTCTGATATATGGGGACCCTGTCCGATTGAATCTGTCATGGGCTTTAAGTACTTTATTACTTTTGTCGATGATTACTCACGTGTCACCTTTATTTATTTGATGAAAAATCGTTCTGAATTATTTAACATCTGGTGCAACTTTCATGTCGAAATAAAAACACAATTTGGTCTTCCCATCAAAAATTTTCGGAGTGACAATGGCCGTGAGTATTTATCACGTGATCTCGATAAACATCTGGCCCTCCATGACATCATCCACCAAACTTCTTGTGCGTACACACCACAACAAAATGGTGTAGCCAAACGCAAGAATCGCCATTTATTAGAAACTACACGTGCTCTTATGTTTCATGCACGTACTCCCAAGCGATTTTGGTCGGATGCGGTTCTTACTGCTTGTTATCTTATTGACCGCATGCCATCGTCAGTTTTCAATGGTAACACTCCTTTTTCTAGACTTTTTCCTGGACGAGAGCCATTTCCTTTGCCTCTTCGAATCTTTGGCTGCTTATGCTATGTTCGGGATACCCGACCAACCCTTTCTAAATTAGATCCTAAGGCAATACAATGTATTTTTCTTGGGTATCCTAAAGATCAGAAAGGGTATCGGTGTTTCTTCCCTGTCTTAAAGCGCTATTTTTTCCCTCGGGATGTTACCTTTGTAGAAATTGAATTTCCACCACTCCCACAATCAAAGGGTCCGGCTCCTCTGGTCTATCCCGAAGATGATTTTTTGTTATTTCTTCCTCAAACACAACAGCCTCCCGTACGGGTGCCCTCCCTTACCGAGCCAGTCTCCCAGTCAGATGGTCCACATACACCGATTCAGCCATTGCCAACATCGTCCACAGATTCATCCTCCTCTGGTTCGATCAGCAGTTCCGGCTCAAATGAGTTGCCTCCTTCTGTTCCACCAGTAGCTCCACCAGTTCCGCCAGCAGCTCCGGTGGTCCCACCTCCCGAACGTCCTCGTCGTGCCTGTCGTGATCATCCCTTGTATGTTGATAGCTACAAAGGTCTCCTGGTTGGCGTGCTGCTATGAACGAGGAGATGAAAGCTCTCCAGGAGAATCATACCTGGGACTTAGTCGACTTACCTACTGGTAAACAGACAGTCGGCTGCAAATGGGTGTTCATGATTAAGGTCAAACCGGATGGCACCCTTGATCGACTGAAGGCTCGGCTGGTGGCAAAGGATACTCTCAAACCTATGGTGATGATTACTTCGAGACATTCTCTCCTGTGGCCAAAATGACATCCGTTCGTGTGCTCATGACCTTGGCCATCCGATATGATTGGCCGTTACTCCAGCTTAATATAAAGAATGCTTTCCTCCACGGGGATCTTGATGAAGAAGTATATGTGATGCAACCTCCTAGGTTCGTTGCAAGGGAGGGTAAATTGTGTCATCTGAGGAAGGCTCTCTATGGTCTGAAACAATCGTCTCGTGCATGGTTTGGTCGATTTACGCATGTTGTTACTCAATTTGGTATGTGTCAATCGAAGAAGGACCATTCAATCTTCTATCGACACACATCTGCTGGAAGAATACTCCTTGGAGTCTACGTTGATGATATTGTAATCACGGGAGATGACAGTCAGGGTATTGCAAGCCTCAAGAAGTTTCTTGGAGAATAATTTCAAACCAAGGATATGGGATCCTTGAGCTATTTCTTGGACATTGAGGTCACACGGGGTAAGCGGGACATTCTAATGTCTCAAAGAAAGTATGTGTTGGACATACTAAATGATGCAGGCATGATGCAAGCAAAGGGAACAACCTCACCTATGGATCCAGGGGCGAAGTTACTTCCAGACGAAGGGTGTAGTGTCCCGCTCCGCGAAGGCACTAGATAGACAGAAAGATCGGATTGCTGGCTTTGCAACAGAAGACGATTGATCTGGGTGAATGGACGAAGTCTCATTTGCTGATTCGCTTACGCCTAATAAGAATCTGAGTTTTCGATTGAATGCTTTTGTTAATAACAAGATGGTAAATCATCGGGTATGCTTTGACATGTTGTCTTGCTAAGAAATGCATGTTGTCTTAATCGAGAGAACCTTGTCATGCTAATAACAAACGGTTACCAGTATGTATGCTTGTAAGAGATTTCACATGTTGCCATACTAAGAACAAGAAAAGAGAGAACATGTATGCTAAAGAAAGAATAATTTGCATGCTAATAAGAAGACTTGTTGCCTGCTAATAAGAACTGATATGATGCTTGTCATGCTTGATAGGATAAAAGAAGAAAAATGAATCGAATTGAATGCTTGATCATTGTTTGTTACTAAGTATGCTTGAGAATTGTAGACATGTACAGACGGACTTGTACATGTTGACATTAACAAAACAAAGGCACGAAATGAACGTGTCGTTTATCTGCAAAGGCATGAAATGAACATGTCGTATATCTGTTAAGGCATGAAAAGAACATGTCGTACATCTGATCACAAATCTGTCTCATCTGATAGAACTGCTAGAGCATGCATGTGGTCTCGGACAACTTGTTAACAAGGAAAATTTCTCTCTGGTGGATCTGGAGGCACCTGGACCATTCGGCCTAGGAGAGATTAGGGCCTTCATGTGAAAATGGGAGTCGATCTGAGTCCTTAGCGACGAGCTGAACCCAAGAGAGTCACAACGGCTAATCATGGGTTTTCCCATGGACCATCATATAGATAGATGTTGGTTGGTGCAGAGCTGAACCGGAGAGTCACAGCTGCCAATGGGTCTGCATGTGTCTATCATATGTTTTGCTAAGAGCTAACAATGCAGAGACGAACAGGGAACAATGTTGGTTTATAATGTTTATGCTAATCCTTGTCTTGTGCAGGGATGGATGGTCGGCTATGGTAAGAATCACGGAAAAGTGATACACATGTATTGCTTGAATTTGCTATATGAATTGCTTGCAAAGATTAATTTGTTACGAAGAAGTTTTATGTTCCACTAAAGAATAGATGTAATATCATGCTTGTAATCTGACCCTAAGAATGTCTTGAACAAGAGAAAGGAATGCTAATGATGTTGTCCTAAAAGAAATGATATGCTCATGAAACACGCTGCGCACTCTACGGTAATAAGTCACCGTGCTTGAAATGATTAACCCTTGTATGCTTGAAATGAACTGAAATGTTGGCTTTTCAAAGATGTTTTCAAAGATGTTTTCAAAAGATATGTAAACTGACTCTATATGCATGAAATGTACATAGGTAAAAAGTAGCAAGATCCATCACAAGAAACGTTTTCTCACTGAATGAACAGTGATCATTTCAGACAGAAGTAGCACTTTGTTCACAATCACCAGTATGCTGATATACTGACCCACCATCAGTCTGCATGCAGGTGCACTATGCATCGAGAAGGATAGTCCGAAGCGATAGTCCGAGCCTCATCCTCAGGAGCCAGAAATCAGAAGAGATGACATCCGTTGCAAGAGTTGGTTTAAATATAAAGGGATGTAATGTATGGGAACGGGATCATTGTAATCTGTAAGTTCTGAGAGAATGTAACATTGTATCAGAGAGAATCGAGAGCTTGTAATCTGTTCAAATGAAATCAATAAAGAGAATTGTTTCTTGTTACCATTGTGTTCAATGCATGAATTCTGAAATATGTCCGCTGCTGCTTCAATTATCTGCAATATGTTCCGCTGCGTATTGTCAACCTTGTCTATCTTGTCTTGCTTCAGGTCTTGGCCTTGTGCAAGCGCAACTTAGGCTTGCACGGCATCACGCCTTAGCGAGGACGATCGATCCCAAAGAGTCCGAAGCGAGGACGAAAGGACTCTGCGGGATCGGGGCGTGACAAAGGGGTCCTGATGACCAATCTAGATCAGTATCATCGAGTAGTTGGAAAACTCAACTACTTGGCGGTTATGACGCGTCCGGATATTTTTTTTGCAGTGAGTGTTGCAAGTAGATTTATGGCTTCTCCAAGAATTCCACACTGGCAAGCGGTTCTCAGAATTCTGTGTTATCTAGTAAAGAATCCAGGAAAAAGAATCGAATGGAGAATAATGGACACACTCGCATTGAGTGTTTTACTGATGCTGACTGGGAGTAAGTCTGACAGATAGACGGTCTACATCTGGCTACTCAGTATTTATTGGTGGAAATCTAGTGTCATGGAAGAGCAAGAAACAAAGTGTGATAGCACGCTCGAGCACAGAAGCAGAATATCGAGCTATTGCTCGTGGCACATCAGAGATATTATATATGAAGCATCTCCTACAAGAACTGGGAGAAGATGCAGGGTCTCAAGTGGCAGATCTATGGTGTGATAACCAGTCTGCTATTCACATTGCCATCAACCCAGTATTTCATGAACGGACAAAGCATATTGAAATTGACATTCATTTTGTTCATGATGAATCTAAGAAAGGAGTGATAAAGTTTCAACATGTGAGGACCGGCGACCAGATAGCTGATATATTCACAAAGCCTCTTATGGGTCCTCGGGTTCAATTTTTATGTAACAAACTTGATATGATTGACATCTATGCTCCAACTTGAGGGAGGGTGTTAAGTGTTATATTAGAGTCATGAGTTAATGGGCTTTAGTCCCATATTGCTTAGAATAATAGGAGAGGAGGCTAGCCTCTCCTATATATATGTAATCCCTCCCTCAATAATAATCATCTCATTATTTCCTTCTACAATTATTATTAAGATAAATATTAAATTATGTGTTAAACTATTTGTTTCTCAATTACTAACCTAGATTATAATTTCTAGATTTACTTTTTAACAAATAACTTAAATGATACAAAAGGTTATACATACACTTATATATATATATATATGGGTCCGGATCACATCTCCCGGCTTCTGGATGTGGATGGCAATCTTGTGGGGGAGCCGGTTGCGATTCAGGGCGAGGCGGTCAGGTACTACTCTGAGTTGTATTTCCAGACTGACTACTTGTCTGTGTTCCTAGAGATCATTACGAAGAGATTGGTGACTCCGTACGTGAATAGTATTCTTCTTACTCCCGTTACATTGGAGGAGGTAGACGCTATTGTCAAGCTGGCGGATCCCAACAAGGCTCCAGACCCGGATAGCTTTAGCAGTGGTTTCTACAAACGTCACTGGGATACTCTGAAGCATCAAGTCTTGGAGGTGGTGCAGGAATTCTTCACCAACGGAAAGCTGCTAAAAGAGTTGAACCATACCTTCCTGACCTTGGTGCCTAAGAAGGAGGGAGCAATAACGATGGCGGACTTCAGAACTATTGCGTGCTGTAATTATCTTTATAAGATAATTACGCACCTTATGTGCCGGCGGATGGAGGGGATCATGCAGGACTTGGTCTTCCCGAACCAGGCTGCTTTTATCAAGGGGAGATCGATTGCTGAGCACAGCCTCCTGGCTCATGAGATGGTGAGAGGTTTTAACAAACCGGGAGGAGAGAAGGCTTGCGTGAAACTGGATCTGAGGAAGGCGTATGACATGGTCAACCGGGACTTCCTTTGCCATCTGATGTCCGCCATGGGTTTTGGGGACCATTGGGTTGGCCTGATACGAGAGTGCATCACGTCCCCCACTTTCTCGGTCCTCATACAGGGCATCCCCTATGGGTATTTCCAGAGTAATCGTGGGCTTCGGCAAGGCGACCCCATGTCTCCTTACCTGTTCACGATTGTTATGGAATACTTCACTTGCCTGATGGATTTAGCAGCACACCGAGGGAGGCTGATCCCACTGTTCCGGAGGGTGGACCCCCCAGTCACCCACCTCATTTATGCTAATGATCTCTTGGTGTTTATCCGGCCTTCGATGGAGGGTATGCAGACGCTTGCTGAGATTATGGGAGAGTTGCATTCCTTATCGGATCTTCAGCTGAACTACTTCAGCTCCTTATGTCCCCAGAAGGAGGAGCGGACTGACGTGCTGGGTATCGAGAGGAGTGATCTTCCGGTGTGATATTTAGGAGTACCCCTCACGGTCAACTATGCGCGGGATCATGATTGCCATAGTTTGGTGGAATACGTCCAGAGGAGAGTGGAAGGTTGGCAAGCCTTGGGATTGTCTTTTGGCGGTCGCATTGAGCTGGTTCGGTCAGTGATTACAGCTGTTGCTCATTTCTGGCTACAATCTATCCTCCTTCCTATCACTACTGTTAGGAAAGTGGATCGGATATGTGCATATTTCATTTGGAGAGAGGGTATGCATGCGATCTTTTGGGAGCAGCTCTGTCGTCCCAGGAAGGAGGGATGAGTGGGGATTAGGCCTCTGCTGGAGATTCGGGAGGCCTCCGCGCTTAAGCTGGCATGGAAATTCTTAAATGGGGGGTCTCTCTGGGCTGCCTGGATGCATAGCAGATATGTGAAGCAGGGCAATTTTTGGACGTGTACTTCTGACAACAATCATTCTGTCACGTTCAAGACTGTCCTGAGACACAGGGGGATTCTCAAGTCTGCTATCAGGAAGGTCATGAAGGATGGGTCTGGAACGGACCTCTGGCGAGATCCCTGGATAGATCGTTGCTCGTTATTGGATATCGGGGGGCTCAGACTCACCAGGAGGACAGGCGGGGCCTGACGTGTAGTCGGATTATTCGCGATGGGGAGTGGAGGCCGGAGTCCTATCGTTTTACCATGGAGCTGGGAGAGATCATTAGCAATATTGCTATTGATCCGGATTTACCTGCAGATCGGTGGATTTGGGAGCCGACTGGTGCGTCCACAAGTACTGGGGAGTTCCAATTCAGGAGTTGCTACAATCTCATCAGGCGCACTTTTTCTCAGTCATGACTACGATTTCGTATGGTGCAAGGGCCTGCAAGGAAGATGCAGCTCTGTCTATACAAGCTCCTATTGGGTCGCATTCTTACTCGAGATCGGTTGAGTTCTTTTGGAGTGCCGGTCCCGGATCCCAAGTGTGTGTTGTGCGGGGTGGAGCTAGAATCTATCAGCCACATCTTCTTTGAGTGTGACCTGGCTTGGCAGATCTGGAAGGAGCAAAGTCGGAAATTAGGAGGTTGTGACTCCGGGAAGAGTACTGGGGCCATCATTACGGTGATCCGAGATAGTAGAAGTCGAGGGGAGGACTGGTTCCGGACCGCCAGGGTTCGTCTGGCTGCTTCGGTTTGGCATGTCTGGCGGGAACGAAACCGTCGGATATTCGAGGGACTGGTTACTCCTCTGGTGGGCATGCTTCATAACATCGAATTTGATGTAAATGTTATGAGGTCTTGATGAGTGGGATTCCCCACTTTGATTTTATGTTGTACGATTACTGTGTTACTTTGGAATAAAATTTACTCTTTTTCCAAAAAAAATATATATATGGGTCCGGAGCCCTGGCCGCGGAGCCCCGTCGTCCTCAACCGTTGGATCGAGCGAGAGCATGCGCGGGCCCCACGCTGCCCCCCCCCCCCCCCCCCCCCCCCCCCCTCCCCCCCCCCCGATCCGATGGTGCAGGAGGCGGGACTGCTTTTGATCCGCGCCCTTTATATATATATATATATATAGCAGATGACCTCTAGCCTAGTGGTTAAGAGAGATGCATGCGACCCAAGTGGTCAGGAGTTCGAATCCCAGTGGGAGCGATTCCAGAAACAATATACCTGGTTCCAAAAAAAAAAAAAAATATATATATATATATATATATATATATATATATATATATATATATATATATATATATATATATACACACACACCACATGCATCTCCCTTAACCACTAGGCTAGAAGTCATTGGCAAAAAAAAAAAGAAAGAATATATATATATATATATATATTCTTTTTTGGTTATATCGAACAGATCACCAATTGCAGAACAAGAGGAACTCGATGGTTTACGAAAGCTCGGGTGAGATTATCGACAAGCGCGTGGCACATATGGAGAAAGCGAAACAAGCGCATATTTGAGGACCAGGTCACTGCACCAGTAGGAATCCTGCATAACATACAGTTTGATGTAGCTCAAATGATGTAAAGCACAGTATGTAAACATTTATTGGCAATGGAATTATCATTTTCCAATATATATATATATATATATATATATATATATATGTATAAGTTAAAGAGTTAGGGGTGGGGTTAACTGCAGTTTATCCCACTTTCTCTTTACTGTATTCGCCCATGATGAGACTCTTGTTACATTTGTCCGGAGTATATGCATGGGACTTCATAACACTTAACCTCACCATATCAGAGCCTACACTACTCACATATTCTCCACATCGCATCGTATTGCACCGTATCACACACCGTAGGCGCATCGCACACCACTTCGTACTGCATTACACACCGATCCAGCCGGCCTATACTGCCACAACTCATATATATATATATATATATATATATATATATATATATATATATATAAGGTAATTACCTCAACGCGGCCTCGAAGGACATCTCTTACTTGAACTCAGCCCGTAGGCCCGCTTCGGACCCGAAGGCTGGCTCTTTACCCGCTGGCCTGCATGTGGCCTGCTGGCCTGCACCTAACCCGCCCTGGCCACTCCACCGCTGCCAGCACCTGGCCCACAGTGGCCCGCAACACAACCTCTAATTAACCCACAACCTCTGGGGAGGATGCCGCCCACTCCTGCCACTTGAGCTAGGGGTGATTGGCACTATATATATATATATATATATATATATATATATATATTTATATATTTTTTTTTTATATATTTATATATATATATATATATATATATATATATATATATATATATATTGCCGTATCCTTGTCCTATCTCTATCCTACATTTTCTAAAATAATTTGTATCCATATGAGTATCCGTACCTGTGCAACATAGATGAACAGACTTAAAAGTAATTTGAAACCGGTTAAAAAAATGTAAAACAAGCAATAACAGTATAAAATGACTAGAAACTGTATAGAACAAGGAACACTTGTATGAAACTGCAAAAAACAGTATGGAAAAAAAAATATATAAAGGAAAGAAAATTAGTATGAAACAACTAAAGTAATATATTATAAAGTTACAAAATAATAATAAAAAATAAATAATAACTAATAATAATTCATACAAAAGTTATAATGTATTGTAAAAATACATGATTAGTCTATACTATATTATTTTATATAAAATATATTCCATATTATTTATGTTTATATTAATACCGTCTTAGACTAGTAAGGGGCACAAACCGATCATGTGGTTGGATGCCCTGCACCTCAAATACTAACCATTGGCCCTCTGATGCCCTGCTTTCCCATAAAAAGTACATCCATCTGATATCATCTAACGTTGTGGCTGCTGACGAACCTGCTGTTGCTATTGTTATGCTAGTAGTGTCGAACGCTGCTGCGTCCCTAAGTCGATGGCTCTCATTGCTGGAGCCTGAGCTGATGATTGAGAAGATGATCCCCTCACGACTCTATGGGACCTCTTCTGCCCTTCTCTGAACCCTGCTAATCTGGATGCTTTCAATTAGACTTCCCATAAACAGTTGATAGAAATAATTCAAAATAAAAATATATAATTATTTATAATGAAAATAGATTAAATAATAATTATTATTATATTTTGTAACTATAAAAAATAAATAACGAAAGCTACTATTTTTATCTATGTAAAGAAAAGCCTAATTTTTTTAAAAGAAAAAAAAATTAAATCAGTGAGGAGGGCCAAATCTGATCCATGAGGAAAAAAAAAATCCGGTCCATGAGTTGGTCGAAGCTGATCTAGGGAGGTTTGGATGGTCCAGGGAGGTGGAGAAAACTGGGGGAAAGTTGGGGGAGTTTGGCAGAGTTAAAAAGTCATACGGAGTTTTCACCATATTTCGGACAGTTGCAGGGATACGCCCAAAACATTCCCTTTCCTTCACTAGAGGTAATTGTATTCATCTCTACGGCACATTAAGGTAAAGATGGAAAAGGAAGGACAGTCCCAAACCTTTGGCTATCTTCCACAATAAAATAACCCGATTTTTAGTGTTAAATTGACAAAATTAGTGTTTGCATGCGATCTATTCCCATTAGGTCACATTTGCTTCAGAATTATACTGGAGTATATTGTCAATGGTGGTTGTTTATGATATCTTCTGAACTTACTTACACAATATTTACCCTTTTGGATATGTCATAGTTTTGCCCCTTCTTTTTACCACAAAGTATTCAATGTTTGCTTCTTCTTATTTTTTATCCAAATGGACTGAAATTCTGAAACCATAACAAGTCTAATTGCTGCTAAAGAGGATGTAATAGTTTCTATTTTCTTTCTTAATCTCTCTTATTGTTAAATGCTGTTCATCTGTTTTCTATGCCCCCTCTATTTCTGCAGATAAGTGGATCAACCATGCTAAACCTTTCGCTTCTGACATCTGATATGTGGGCTGTCCTAATTCGCATCTTTGCTTATCACGAAAAGGTTGACTGTACTCCTGCAATTTTCTTGATTATTGTCGATGCTAACTTCCAAACTTACAGATTTTACGCAACTTACGAACATGCTTTTGCAGGTTGACTGGATGTACTTCATAGCATTTGGCGCTGTTGCAGTTGGACTAGTGGTTTATTCGGGGTTTTTATCGCCACCCATCTACTTCATTCTAAACTTAGTTTTCTTGAAGAAACTTTTGACAATTTGTATTTTATGTTAAATGCAGAGGTGATAAAATAGAAGATGAGAATACAAATCAACTTGAGGAGGTTGACAAGGCGAGGGATGAAGAGGCTGCAGTTGATAGTTTCGTCGCTGGATCTGCAGCAGGAAA
Organism: Iris pallida; assembly: GCA_029216955.1. Lineage (NCBI taxonomy): Eukaryota > Viridiplantae > Streptophyta > Magnoliopsida > Asparagales > Iridaceae > Iris > Iris pallida. The sequence goes on along the minus strand of JANAVB010040891.1, from coordinate 23,406 downwards.
CACAAGCCTAAGCACCGAAGATGGTAAACCTCAACCTCTACTCCCACTGTCATGACAAAATAGTTGAGAGGAAATTGATAGCAATTTCTGCCAAAAGGAACTGCTTTAACTTAACAATCCGATCCGTGTGGTAGAATTACATTTACCACTCAACCTCGTTGTCAAGGAGCGCTGACGGGAATGTCAAGAAGAAAAGGAGGGTGACGGGAATGTTAAGAAGAGAGGAGGCTAGCAATGCATTCGATTATATGGCAGGTGGCAATTGTAATTCTATTATACATATTTTGCTATTCCTTTATAATTCTTGGAAATTCAGCAATTTTGATCCATGTTCAAATTATAATCAGAATTTATACTTGAATTATAATGGAAGTGTGTGTAACATTATTTGTCAGATGACACAAATCATAAAAAAAAAAAAAGGCTTCTCTCATAAGTTTTCTGATGTGCTAGTGATACAAACTTTTGATGGGCCTCATTTTTGGAAAATACTTCCAATGATGAATAGAGCGATCATAAGTTCTATTTGCTTTGCTGTTTTGACTAAGATATCAGTCGAAACACTATGAACCAACTATATTCTGTTTGTCGTTTTGACTAAGATATCAGTCGAAACAGAGCCAAACTAGTCTAATCATCCTGCCACAAATCACAAGTCCAACAGATTGTGTTGTGTACTTGTAGCGACAAAAAAAAATAAATTTGTTTCCTATTGTTTGGTAGGTGAAAACCATGATCAAGTCCTCTGATCTCATGTCTTGAAGTCCTCTGGTCTCAAGTCTTATCACAAACCACCGTTACAATCTTGTGACCAGCAACGAAGATATTTTGAGACCACCATACGTCATAACAACCTTGTGACAAGTGATGGAGCAAGAAACTTTGAATAACGGGAGCGAATTTGAATAGTTCTACATCCTCTGAAGTTTAAAATCTGGCAAAGACGTCGAGCTTGAGTTGACCGTTACAGTCACCGGATAGAGGCATGAGATCCTGACCGGATGACGGAAGATTAGTGGCCACGGAAGCATATTATTCATTCCATTATATGCAACACGGCATGCACAAAGTTTCGTACGTAACGTCGAAGATCTCAAGCCTAACAAGACAACTAGCAAATTGTGATATTGCGTCTTAAAAGGAAATAAAAAAAAATATAAAGTACATAAGAACACTCGATGTTTTCTTTGGTACGTATTATTTTTTTGGTTTTCGGACAAATTTAAGGTGTGAAACATATTTCAATTGGTTTAGTTTAGAAAATTTATTTTCGATAATTACTAATAATCGGTAAACAATTTGTCCATGAAATATGAAAAATCTATCACTTAAAAATAGGTGGGTGTTTTTTTCTTTCTGTCCGGGTAAAAGAAAAAATATTTTCTTGTATTTTAGTTTTTTCTATTATTTTTTTCATTTTTTTGTGTTTTTTTTTATTTTGGTTTTTTATTTTGTTATTTTTGTTTTTTGTCCTTTTTGTTTATTTTGTTTTTTATTTGTTTTTTTATGTTCCTTTTTCATTTTCTTAAGTTTTTTTTTGTTTTCTTAATCTTTTTTCATCTTTTTAAGAATTCTTTGTTGTTTTTGTGTTTTGGTTTTTTCAGTTATTATTATTATTATTATTTTATTTTATAATTATATTTTCACTTTATTTTTTAATCTTTTTTTAGTTATTTAAGAATGATTTATGGTTTTTTTGGTATTTTCTAGCTTTTTCATCTCTTCCATTTTTAAAGAATTTTTTTTGCTTTTTTAATCTTATTTAGAATGTTTTTGTTCCTTTTCATTTTTAAGAATGTTTTTTAGATCCTTTTTTTTTTTCATTTTTTTATCCTTTTTTAATTTTTTCGGGAATATTTGTATATTCACGAAATATGAGAATGTAATTTTTCAGGAAATTTAGTTCCAAGAAATTTTATTATCGAAAATATAGAATTTTCAGCTATATAATATTCTGTGTATCAAATGCTCCCTTGTTTACATTATCTCCATGGTATAGATATAAACAAGATACATTTAGTTTTAAAAATTATATTAACAAAATTATAAAAAGGGAGAGTTAAATTTTTTTCTAGGTTAATGAATAAAATAATTTTTTTGCTAGCTGCTACTCCAACGGCTGTGTCCTTAGCATCTGACTATACGGTGGAGGCACCTGGTAATTGCCCCTCTAGCATCTGTGTTGCTAGTTGTTGGGCATCTAAGGTCTCAACTAACAAAAATGTGGAAGCTTTCTAAAAGATAAGCACATGAGATATAATAATGAACAGAAAAAGAATTGTTATATCATATAAGTAATCGTTCAAAGGAATAGTAAGATAGCATCATAGCAACATGCAAATAGGAAATCAAATGAGTAAACATTTGGTTTGAGATTTCTAGAATAGGGAAATCCAAAAAATCAATCTATTTATTGTAAAATAACCCAACTTAGACAGAAACCAATCTCGTGATGGATACTCCTGCTAGGATTCTTGCTGCCACCAGTATGGTCTCAGTTTCTTGGAGCCAAGAATATGCTGATATGGCATCCTCAGTGCCATACAAATAGGAGGGGTGTATGTGTCACGATCCGCAATCCAAATTGTTGGGCCGGACCGAGTCATGTCCAGCCTACGCTTGAGATAAAGCGTAGTAAGCTGTTCCAAAGACAAACAAGATAGGACCAAAGTGTGCTAACAGTTCTATATGAAATAATGAGTCAGAAATGTTCCAAACACAAAAGTCATCTTGTATATAAATATGTTCCGAGTACAAGTCCAAAAATGTAAAACTGGATACAGGTCCAGTGACAAAATACGTAGTCTAAAACATGACTGTTCTGAAAGTCCCGAGCAACTACACAAACTAGACGAGTTTTCCCGCAGGTACATCCTCGTAAAGTAAAGCATGATCCTCTGCAGCAACTCCATAATAGGAATCGCATAGCAACTCCTCCTCGGTAAGTATACCTACAAGGTTATCCTATCAGGACGGGAGCAAGTACTGATTCTAACAAACTAAATATACGAAACATGAAATGAACAGAAGTGTAATAAACTGGAATCATGACATATCATGTTTTAATTGGTTTTTAGAAATAGCAACATATGTTTGTTTAAAATTTAAAATCGTAGCATGTACGTGATCGGTCAATAGGTAAATTGGATGTACAGTGGAACATATTAATTTTTTTGGAATGCACATACGTGCACTAACGACATCATTGTATATCCATACACAAACGGGATCAGACCTACGGCAAAGTTACATATAGAATGTTACCGTACGCGATAAATACATACGGAGAAGGGGGCATGATCACGTACTCTACTAACAGTTTTCCCTTAACCCGTTTTATAACATGTGGGTGATACGATAACAGTATGAAGCATGATGGATACTGAGAGCAGTATGAAGCATATGAAAACATGGTGATATATGACTTGTAGTTTAGATACAAACATGGTTTATACACAATTTATTATATGTTATAATTAAAGTTTGTAGAGGTACTTGCCTCTAGCAAAGCAAGATAGTGAAGAAAATGCTATAGATGTCTGGTGTCTCATCACTGTAAAACATAAACTTAGTTTTATACTAAGTTTAAACACTAAGACACTAGTTGTGCGACAAGACTTTCTGACTGGATACCTAGCAAAATGATGACTTTAGCATAGGAGACCAATGTGGGGTGACACAATACCTAAAATAACTTTCTAGGGCCTTTACACTATGGTAGGGTAAGGTCCAATACTACAATATCCCAAAATCACATAATACATCGTAAGTCATAATTAATCAATAATTAAAATAGACTGTACACTGTGTTCCAACAATTTTTAAGATAGACAAAATGCTCAATTATCCATAAAATAAAGTACCAAAATGATCCTTATTAATTATAGAAATTTATACTAATTTTTTTGGAATTTATAAACCCTCATAGATATTTATTAAAAATCAGTAAACATAAGTATCCTGAAAATGAGTTCTGTTTTGCCTATTTTTATAAAATGCCAAAATTACTTATTAAATGCTGGAAAAATTATATTAAATTATATAAATTAACATAGTATTTAAATACAATTTTTTCCATATTTTTACAGCATTTAAAATATATATAAAAATTTAAAAACAGCAAGTAACAATTTTTAGAAAATAATTTATTAATTATTTAATATTTTGTCCACGTATTCGAAATTGAACCGAAGTCGAGATACGGGACCCAAAGCCATGAATCAAGTCCGATATGACTCGTACAGACCTTGAATGTATTTAGGCTCATTTAAGTCCACAGAATCCATGCTAGGTCTGGACTCAAATGGCCGTAATCAATTGAAATACAAATTTACATATATTAAAAAAATATATAAATGAATGTTAAAGCATTTTAATAATATATATATTAAAATAGTGAAATATATAAGTCATAGAATTAAATAATAAAATAACTTGTAAATTTAACATAATAAACATTGCACAAAATCATATTTGAAATATATATATATATATATATATATATATATATATATATATATATATATATATATACTATATATATATATATATATATATATATATATATAGAAAAATACTTAATATATAAAAAATTATATATAAATACAGTATATAATATATATATAACAGTATATATAATATATATATTATATATATATATATATATATATATATATATATATATATATATCTATATATATATATATATATATATATATATATATATATATATAATTCGGCCCAAAACCCACTAGGCCCAAAACCATACCCGTTATACACAGTAAACCATTAATTTAAAACCCATTACTATGTGGGTTAAACCCGTTACTGTTCAACCCAAACCCATTAAACATTTTATTTTAAAACTCGTGTCCTGATAGTTAAGGGCACGAGTACACGAATCCTGTGTCTGTGGCGAGCATGACACGCATGACACGAATCTCGCATGTCCACGTGCACCACTGTGTTCGTCTACACAGGGCGAGTCCACTCACGTGTTCACGAGACACGATTTGACATACAGAAGAAATGACACGTACGTTTCCGAGAGGCGGTAGCTTTCGGGGACGTTGTACGACGGAGGAGACGTCAGGGTGGTCAGGAAAAAATGGCGCTGTGGTCGTCTCGTCGAGGTACGTCGATTATTGGTGGTTGGAGGCGTCGACGTGGCCTGTAGGGGTGGCTTTCCTAGATCTAGGGTTCCAACGAGTTCGTCGGAGAAAAAATAGGGTAGGGCGGTGGCTAGGGTGGTCGGGGTGGTGTCTAGGGTTAGGGTTTAGGTCGGGGGGGCTTTTATAGGCTGGGAAGGCGGTAGGAATTAGGGTTTTGATTGGGATTAGGGTTAGAGTTTAGCCGTAGGTTGGTGGGTTAGCCGGAGATGAAGGCGGTGATCGTCGACGTTTTGCAGAACCCCCCCCCCCCCCAAAATATAGTATTTACACATAGCCCCCACCGCCATAACAGTTTACAAATATAATTTCCAACTGATAGTAAAATAATTGGATTAATTGCAAACTGATATAAAAATAATTTAAATAATTACAAATTGATATTTTTAGCTTTAAAAATTATTTAAAAATTCTAGAAAATTTCTAATAATTATAATAATTTATTTTAAAGATATAAATGCTATTTAAAATTATAAAAATAATATTTTAAAATCTAGGGGCTTACAAATCTTTCCTCCTTGAAAAATTTCGTCCTCGAAATTCGCAAGGATAGGAGACTCGACAAACATTCTAACATAGCAGGCAAAGCAAACAAATGACTAAGGCTACTATTAAGACTAACCTCTAAGGTATCAAGTGGGAACGGGTGGTTCCCTCGCAGCTGTTGGGTCGAACAAGTAAGGATATCTCTCCCTCATGTCCGACTCCCTCTCCCAAGTAGATTCTCCCGGAGAGTGACGGCTCCAAGCTACTCGGACCAAGGGTATGACTTTGTTTCTCAGCCTCTTCTCCCTCATGTCCAATATCTCCACTGGATGTTCAGTAACTGCAAGACTCGGTCCGATCTCCAACTCTGAATGATCTAGCACATGGCTGGGGTCTGGAACGTATCTCCTCAGCTGAGACACATGAGAGACATCGTGAACTCCTGCTAGGTTGGGTGGAAGTGCAACCCTGTAAGCTACCTTTGTCACCCCTATTTTTCAGAAACAGGGGTATTTTTGTTATTTTTATTTTAGAATATTTTTTAAATTATTTATTTAGTTATAATATTATTTTGGGGTTATTTGAGTCAGGTTCGAATTTCAGCTCAATCCGACTTGTATCGGGGATCCGGGGTAGTGTTGACTCTAGTGGGACCCACACACTAGTTAGCCATGGCCCACATGCTAATTATTTTAGTTAGTGGTTAGGCTAATTATTATGGATAGGGTTAGTGTGATTAGAGATATTAGAATGACTAATTTAGCCCCAACCAATTAGCCCTTTCCTAATACTGATAGAATAGATTAGTGGGGGCATTTTGGACCTTACCATAATAGGACACATAGCCCCATTATGGCTGGCCACATTGGATAGGATAGACCCAAAACTTTTCATCATTATCTCTTCCACTTTCTCTCTCTTGTTCTTCTCCAAATTTTAGAGAGCAACCTCCATTGATTTCTCCACCAAATTCTTTCATTCTTCCGCCCAACCTTCTTCTTTCCTTCTCTACTCAAGCCAAGGAGGAAGCTAGCCAAGTTTGGGAGGATTCGGAGCTCGTTCGTGTCCATTCGGGATTCCTACGTGTCGGTGTCGCATCGGAAAGGCTTTTCTTCGCTTCGATCTACCGGGAGGTATAAATCCCTTCTCCTTTTTATTTTCTTATGCATATAGGATGATTTTAGACCCATAGGAATGACCCCCCATGGTTGTGTCTCTATTTGTGTCCGTTTCGTATCCTTTTGGAGACTTCTAGGTGTATCCTATGAGTGGGTTTGTGTCCTAGTGGAAAAAAATCCCTATTGGACACTTGTTTTCAATATATATATTGTGTGGATGTTATTTAGATATTAAATCTCAGATTTCTATTAGTTTAGAGATGTGTTTTCAAAGTATCATATTATATCATATTTATTTACCTATATATTGTATATATAATTGGTTATATATATGTTATTATATATATATATATATATATATATATATATATATATATATATATATATAAAAAAAAAAAAAAAAAAAATATATATATATATATATATATATATATATATATATATATATATCTATATATATATATATATATATATATATATATATATTTTTTTTATATATAATAACATATATATATATATATATATGTTATTATATATATATATATATATATATATATATATATATATATATATATATATATCTATATATATATATATATATATATATGTGGCTTATATATAAGTATATATATGTGATATAATTTGTGTTATATATATTCTATATGTGAGTGGGAGGATTTCGGCCAAGGGGATTAGAATCGTGGTTGGTGTTGTGTTTGTATAGAGGGTGTTTGAGGGAATGTTTGTGAGGATATTAGAGTGTGAGAGAGTGAGAGTTAAGAGAGGGGATGAGTGGTGGATTTGAGAGTGGGAAGGAGGCAGCACCACCTGATGTTAACAGCAGGGTAGTGTGGGGGGTTTCCAGCCATTGGGCAGCCCCTAAGGCCCCATGGACCTGTCATTTACAGCCCCCCTAAATTCAGTCCTTTGTAGCTGTCCCAACCATCCCTAAACAGCCTATAAACCAGTCCAACTCAGCCCTTAACACAGCCTTGTAGCAGTCCTTAACCAGTCCCCTAAACTAGCCTACTTACCAGCCAAAAACAGTTCATTACTTGTCCTAAATGGCACCCCCAAATCAATCCTTAACCACCATTAGCAGTTCCCCAAAACCTGTCCCAAAACTATCAGTAAACAACCCCAATCCAGGCCTTAACACAGCCTATTACCTGCCCTTAAACCCAGCCTACAAACCTGTCAAAAACCACCCCTAAACTAGTACCCTTACCAGTCCAAAACCTGTCCTATAGGCTGTCCTAAATCAGTCCTTAAACCCAACTAATGGCAGTCCCAAATCAGCCATGTAGCTGTCCAAAACAGCCCTTAAAATCAGTCCAAACAAGTCCTAAACCTGTCCCTCATTCCAGCTAAGCAACCCCAAAATAGTCCTATAAACAGCCCCCCATTTCAGCCCCATACCAGCATGTATTCAGCCCTAAAAATAGTCCTATTCAGTCCCCAATTCAGCCTCAAGCTATCCCAAAAACCTGTCCCCATTCCTGTCCAATTCAATCCCAAATTCAGCTTAGTAGCTGTCCTAAACCAGCTATTAGCTGTCCACAAAACAGCTCTCAAAACCTGTCTCAAACACCCCATTGACAGCCCAAACTTAGCCTCAAAACCTGTCCTAATTCAGCCTTGAACAGTCCATAAATGGACAGCCCCATGTGAGTGTGTGTGTGTGAGTCTAGATATGGGTATATAGGTGAGTATATATGTATAGCTAGTAGCCTATAGGTGTTAGCCTATATGTGAACCTATAGGTAAGAGCCTATTTGTGACCATGTGTGAGTGAGTGAGTGAGTTGTGTGTGTGAGTGTTTAGGTAAAAGTGAGAATGGTAAGAGGGTACAGGATAAGGTAATGGTTAGATAACCAACATGTAATCTAAGATGGACTAGATATCTAGGAAACCTATATTTCTTGGTAGGTAAACCTTAGTTAGGATAGTATCTAACTACCCTAGGGAGCCTAGGCTAGTATCTTGAGAATTAGCGGGGTTTCCTTTGTATTGGACAAGGTATCGGGATTACCTTGGTAAGAGTAATGTAGGTAATTGAGTTTAGAGTTTAAGATACGGTTAGAACTTGGTTCTCTTGGTTGGTAATGATCAAATATAGTGCTCCTAGACTAGTTTTGACTTCGGTTGACCATTTTGACTAAAAGTCAACAAAAGTCAACCGAGAGTCAACCTTTGCCTATAAGTGACTAGATTTGACCGAAACCAAACCACAGTTGATCAGTTGACTGAAAGTCAACAATTTGTCAACATTAGACTAGTTTGACCTAGGGTTGACCTAGAGTTGACCTAGAGTTGATCAGAGTTGACCAGAGTTGACCAGTTGACCAAAAGTCAACTGTAAGTCAACATTTGACCCTGTTTGACCTAGCTTGACTTGGATTGACTCCCATTGACTTGGTATGACCTAGTATGAACCAGTATGACCTAGTATGACTCAATTTGACCTAGATTGACCTAGTTTGACTTAGACTTGCATTCATGACTTAAATTACTTTTCTTTTTTAGTATAAAACCCTGTTTGACTCATTGTATCTTATTTTAGGTCTGTGATTACTCTGAGCGTCTGTTCACCTTATCAGCTCAGGACCACAGGCGAGTACATTCACTGATAGTTTTCATTGTCTTGATATCTACTATATCCGATTCAGTTATAGTGTCTTACATGATTTCCGATACGACGGTTCACGGACTAGTATACGTCGGATCCTGTCATGAGATGTTATTCCCGGATTTCATTAGTATATTGGTGTGTGATATCCATGTTTCATGTACTTATATAGACATCAATTTGGGAGTGGGCTGGCCCCCTGCTTTTGAATCCTGTGTCATAACGTGCCATGTCCGGATCCATGATACTATTTGGGGATGGGGAAATTATTAGGGGTTATGTGATCAAAGTCCCATGTCACTATTTTGCTTGCGCCACTCTCACCTCACATAGGGTGTAGCAGATACCTCCATGTCCATGTTATCCAGGTTGTCCGACATGACTTTTCGTTGAGGTCACCGCGGATTGCCGGGCCAAGTAGATAACCCTACCATGATTCCCTAGCCGATCACATAGCGCTCTAATAATTCAAGTCACATTTTTATATTTATTTATCCTAGGAGGCTAAGTTCTGTTCGGGAGAAGAGTTACAACCCCAGCCCTTGTTTGGTTTGAGGGTTGTAACTCGGCTTCCGAATAGTTCCTAAGTCATCATATATATATATATATTGTCGTCCTATTCAGTATTCACATCTATTATGCATTTCCTGCTGATTATACCCGGTATTTCACATATCTTTGTCTTGTATTTTATTATACTGTCTCTTATAGTATTTGTTAATTCATATGGAACTGCTGTTGGTGTTTGTACTTGCTCATTTTTCTGACAGGATACCATTGCTATATTACAGATAATTCTGAGACAGATTGCCCGACCTATTATGGGGTCGAGTCTGACGGAGTAGACCTGGACTGTGGCTTGTTAGTAGAGCCACTAGACTTTGCTCACCCTGAGTAGTGTAGCTTAGTTAGGTTTGCCTGGCCTGCGAGCCAGCTAGTACTTTTTAGATTGTAGTATCTTATATATATTTTCTGTGACTCTGTGATGTTATGTATAGCTTTGGGCTTGTGTGGATCTTGAACTATTTTCCTGCTTTCATCTATCATATTTTCTTTCCGCGCTATCTACCTTTGTTTTATTTTGTGATTGAGACTGTATTACTATGTCACCTCCATTCGGAGTGTATATACTGTACATGTACCTTTATCTATTTAGCGTAGATTTTGTAGATGACCTAGACAGTGTTCTACCGTCGATTCTGCGGCGTAGGCTGGACGTAACCGCGTACTCGTGCCCCTCATCAGGGTGCGGGTCGTGACAACCTCTCCGATCCTCCCAAGTATCTCGAACGGCCCAATGTATCTGGGTCTCAACTTGCCGTCTCGTCCGAACCGGATCGTCCCTCAAGTAGGTGATATCTTCACCAGTACCATATCTCCGTCAGCGAACTCCATCGGTCTGTGACTAGCATCGGCCCAGTATTTCTGCCTGTCGTGAGCGACCCTGAGTCTGTCTCTGATCATCCTGACCTTCTCTACTGCATCCGTGATCATCTCTGGCCCAAGCATAGCTCCATCCCAACATCATCCCAAAAGAGCGGTGTACGGCATCGTCGTCCATATAGTGCCTCGAAAGGAGACATACCGATGCTGGCTTGGTAGCTGTTATTGTATAAAAACTCTACCAAGTACAGATAGCTCTCCCATGATCCGCCAAAGTCCAGCACACAAGTCCTCAGCATTTCCTCTAGCGTCTGTATCGTCCTCTCGGACTGTCCATCTGTCTGGGGGTGGTACGCTGTACTAAATTTGAGCCGACTGCCCAACTCCTCCTGCAAGCTCCTCTAGTAGTGGGACGTGAATCTGCTATTCCGGTCCGATACGATGCTCACTGGTACTCCGTGTAAGCAAACTATTTGCTGCATGTATAGCTCCGCCAACTTCTCGGTGGAGAGCCCCACCTTGAAGGGTATGAAGTGTGCATACTTCGTCAGCCTGTCAACGATGACCCAAATGGCATCCTTTCCTCCTTGGGAATGAGGAAGCCCTGAGATGAAGTCCATCGTAATGTGTTCCTACATCCACTCGGGAATGGGTAACGGCTGTAATAGACTAGCTGGCCTCTGATGCTCCGTTTTGACCTGCTGACAAACTAGGCATCTCGAAATGAAATATGACACATCTCTCTTCATCCCGTGCCACCAAAGATGTTCCCGCAAGTCATGGTATATCTTGTTGACACCAGGGTGAATAGAATATCGCGATCAGTGTGCCTCCTGCAAGACTGCCTCTATCAGCTCTCCCTTCGGCACGTATAACCGGCTGCCATGCCTCAAGGATCCATCCTCTGCTACGATGAAGTCATCTAGAAATCCAGCTAAAGCCTGGACTCTGAGTCTACGGAGGCTCTCATCTGTAGACTGTGCCTCCTTGATCTGCTCCATCAAATCTGACTGAATGTCTAGCGCCATCATTTGTATCACTGATCCTGGCCGAACTATCTCTATACCGAGCTTCTCTAGATCTTCTCGCAAATGTCGATCTATCATCAGATACCATGCCATCGGATGCCTGCTCAGCGCATCTGCCACCCATTTGCCTTCCCGGGGTAATATTGTAAATCGATGTCGAAGTTCTTCATCAACTCCAACCATCGTCTTTGCCTCATGTTCAGCTCCTTCTGCGTGAACACATACATCAAGCTCTTGTGGTCAGTAAAGATTTCCACTCGCTCTCCGTATGAGTAGTGTTTCCACAACTTGAGGGCAAAGATCACCGCAGCTAACTCTAAGTCGTGGGTAGGATAGTTCCGCTCATGAGTCCGTAATTGCCTAGATGCATAAGCAATCACTTTCCCATGCCGCTGTAGGACACATCCTGGCCTCCTTTCCGAAGCATCGCTGTGCATGGTGAAACCTCCAGATCCTGAAGGTAATGTCAGAACTGGAGTGGTCGTCAGCCTCCTCTTCAGCTCCTCAAATGCTGCCTGGCATTCCTCTGACCAGATGTACTCTGCGTCTTTCCGTGTCAGTTTTGTCATGGGTTCAGCTATCCTAGTGAAGTCCTGAACGAACTTCCTATAATAGCCTGCTAAACCCAAGAAGCTCCTGATCTCTGAAACTGACGTCGGAGCCTTCCCTGTCTCAACGGCAGTAATCTTCCTGGGATCCACTGAGATCCCCTCTCCAGTGACTACATGACCGAAAAACTCCACTCGGTCCAAAAAGAACTCGTACTTCGACAATTTGGCATACAACCTCTCCTGCCTCAGAATCCCCAAGACTGTCCGCAAGTGCTCTGCGTGCTCCTCCGGCGTCTTCGAGTATATCATGATGTCGTCGATAAATACTACAACGAACTTATCCAGATACTGGGAAAATGTCTTATTCATCAAGTTCATAAAGACAGCTGGCGTATTTGTGAGACCAAATGGCATCACCAAAAACTCGTACTGCCCGTACTTCGGGTTGAACGTCGTCTTCTAGATGTCTGCAGCCCTGACTTTCACCTGGTCATAATCGGATCTCAAATCTATCCTGAAAAATACCTTCTCCCCACTCAACGGGTCGAACAAATCATCTATCCTCGGCAGAGAATATTTGTTCTTAATGGTGATGGTATTCAATGCCCGATAGTCAATACACAACCGGACTGTACCATCCTTTTTTGGTATAAAGAGTACTGGCGCTCCCCATGGAGAAGCACTAGATCGAATGAAATCGTTTTTCAACAGGTCATCAATCTGCTCCTTCATCTCTACGACCTCCTTGGGGTTCACTCTATAGCAAGCTCGGGATACTGGTGATGAATCCGGTACTAAATCTATAGTGAACTCCACATCTCTATCAGGTGGAAGTCCTGGAAGATCCTTTGGGAATACATCCATAAACTCCCTAATGATAGGGTGTGGTGGTGCTAACTCCCCAACTGTCGCACAATAGTTCGGCTCTAGGCTGATCTCCGGCCCTGTCCTCTTGACACTGAATGGTGCCGTACCTGGGGGACTGAACAGAATGCTACCCTCATGACAGTCTATAGCTGTGTGAGCATATCTAAGCCAGTCCATCTCCAATATGAAATCATACCCGGGGAGTGGCATCACAAAGAATCGTCCTCCAAACTCTCTCCCAGCTACAGTAATAGAGCATCTGTAGATAGCCCTAATGGGTACTGGTCCGCCTCTCGTCATTACTCTACTCATCTCCTCGGTAGGTGTAGCTACTAAATGGTGTTTATGCATAAACTCTAATGACAGGCAGCTATGTGATGCACCGGAATCAAACAAGCATAGAGCTAGAAGAGTATACAAATAAACATGACCTGTGATGACGTCAGCCAAATAATCTGGTTCCGAAACCTGCTCCGGTTCTGCCTCATGAGCCAGACTATAAGCCTTCCCCTGGGGTCCCTTCTGCTGCTGCATATGTTGCCCAAACGTCTGCTGCTGAGTCGGAAGTGGCGGTCCTCTAGATGGTGGTCCGGCACTTGGTACCCTGACTACTGGGCAGTCCCGAAGCTGATGGGTGATAGACCCACAAGCTAAACACTGTCCCAACCTCTTCCTATAGACGAAAGCGTCATGGCCTGACCTTTTACAGAATGAACACACACCTCCCTTCTGCTGTCGGGGTCCCGGGGCTCTAACTGGCGGGGTTGGGTGATGTGGTGTGGGAGGACGGTAAGTCTGCTGGTGTGCCACCGGTGCTCTCGGATGGAAAGCCTGACGCTTGGAACGTCCCTCGTGGTGTACGGGAGCCGGCCTCTTGCAAGACTAAAGATGCTCCTCTATGCTCCGGGCCAACTCTAGGCTCTGGTAGTAGTCAGTCGTCCCGTTCGCTACTATGAGAATGCCAATGTCTGGAACTAGACCATGGCAAAACCTACGCGTCATCTCCTCTGGGTCTACAACTAAACTAGGAGCAAAACGACTCAGACCGCTGAACTCTGCTGCATATTCGTCAACAGAACGGTTCCCCTGCTGGATGTTCTGGAATTGTAGTCCCATGGCTACCCTAGCGGTGGTCGAGAAGAATTTTTTCTTGAACTGGATCTTAAACTGATCCCAAGTGGCCTTTCCTCTCACGAATAGTGGCTCATTACTGAACCAAACACCTGCTAAGTCTGTCAGCAGAAATCCCGTTGCCTCGACCTGGAGGTCACCCGGCAATCTAGCTCCAAGGAGCTTCCTCTCTACCGAGTCTAGCCAGTCATCTGCTACTACGATGTCCTCGGTCCCCATGAACACCCTGGGGTTCAAACCCATGAAGTCCTTGATGTTCCCTGTTCTCTGTCGTGGATCTACCGGTGGTGGGACCACGGTACGCTCCTCAGAATGTTCCATGCTCTGGCGGAGTAGGGTGGTATGCTCCTGATGGGTCGTTAGGAACCCCTGGATCAGAGTGAGCAGTTGGTTCCCGTCGAGAGTGACGGAAGCCTGGGTAGGTATAGTAATAGGTGGTGGTGGTGGGAGTATCGGGTCCTATTGGGACTGTGATATGGAAGGTGGTGGAGGCATCTGGGTTGGTGGATTTGTGGAGTAGGGGAGTATGGTAGGTGGAGGTGCATCGGTCCACTGGTCAACCGAGTGGATATGAAGTGTGCCATTTTCAGACGTGGCATACTGGGATGAACAGGTGAGTACTATCTAATAAATAAAAGAACTTATAAGGACTCTTTTAAGTAAACAATCATAAACAACAAGAAAATCTAATTTGTGATAACGAACATGTAATGTGATGCATTTTTTATGTTGCAATCCTAGTAATCCTCTAGGTGTTCTAAGCGTCATTCCTAGTGTTGTCTAGTTACCTTAAGTTCCTAATTGCAGGCATGCTTGGTACAATGATTTAACCAAATAATTTAGTCAGGACCTGCATGGACCACCACTAAAAATATGTCAAGATCCGCTATCCAAATTGTTGGGCCGGGCCGAGTAATGTCCAGCCTACGCTTGAGATAAAGCGTAGTAAGCTGTTCCAAAGACAAATAAGATAGGACCAAAGTGTGCTAACAGTTCTATATAAAATAATGAGTTAGAAATGTTCCAAACACAAAAGTCATCTTGTATATAAATATGTTCCGAGTACAAGTCCAAAAATGTAAAACTGGGTACAGGTCCAGTTACAAAATACGTAGTCTAAAACATGACTACACTCAAAGTCCCGAGCAACTACACAAACTAGACGAGTTTTTCCGCAGGTACATCCTCGTAAAGTAAAGCCTGATCCTCTGTAGCAACTCCATAATAGGAATCGCATAGCAACTCCTCCTCGGTAAGTATACCTACAACGTTATCCTGTCAGGACGGGAGCAAGTACTGATTCTAACAAACTAAATATACGAAACATAAAATGAACAGAAGTGTAATAAACTGGAATCATGCATATCATTTTTAATTGGTTTTTAGAAATAGCAACATATGTTTGTTTTAAAATTTAAAACCGTAGCATGTACGTGATCGGTCAATAGGTAAATAGGATATACAGTGGTACATATCAATTTTTCTGGAATGCACATACGTGCACTAACGGCATCGGTGTATATCCATACCCAAACGTAGGATCAGACCTACAGCAAAGTTACATATAGAATGTTACCGTGTGCGGTAAATACATACAGAGAAGGGGCATGATCACGTACTCTACTAACAGTTTTTCCTTAACCCATTTTATAACATGTGGGTGATACGAGAACAGTATGAAGCATGGTGGATACTGAGAGCAGTATGAAGCATATGAAAACATGGTGATATATGACTTGTAATTTAGATACTAACATAGTTTATACACAATTCATTATATGCTGTAAATAAAGTTTGTAGAGGTACTTACCTCTAGCAAAGCAAGGTAGTGAAGGAAATGCTATAGATGTCTGGTGTCTCGTCACTGTAAAAATACTACATAAACTTAGTTTTATACTAAGTTTAAACACTAAGACACTAGTTGTGCGACACGACTTTCTGACTGGACACCTAGCCAAATGATGACTTTAGCATAGGAGACCAATGTGGGGTGATACAATACCCTAAAATAACTTTCTAGGACCTTTACACTACGGTAGGGTGAGGTCCAATAATACAATATCCCAAAATCACACAATTCATCGTAAGTCGTAATTAATCAATAATTAAAACAGACTGTACACTGTGTTCCAATAATTTTTAAGATAGACAAAAGCTCAATTATACATAAAATAAAGTACTAAAATGATCCTTGTTAATTATATAAATTTATACTATTTTTTCTGGAATTTATAAACCCTCATAGATATTTATTAAAAATCAGTAAACATAAGTATCCTGAAAATGAGTTCTGTTTTCCTATTTTTATAAAATGCCACAATTACTTATTAAATGCTGTAAAAATTATATTAAATTATAAAAATTAACATAGTATTTAAATACAATTTTTTCCATGTTTTTACAGTAGTTAAAATATATATAAAAATTCAAAAACAGCAAGTAACAATTTTTGGAAAATAATTTATTAATTATTTAATATTTTGTCCACGTATTCGAAATTAAACCGAAGTCCAGATACGGGACCCAAAGCCATGAATCAAGTCTGATATGACTCATACAGGCCTTGAATGTATTTAGGCTCATTTAAGTCCACAGAACCCATGCTAGGTCTGGACTCAAATGGCCGTAATCAATTGAAATGCAAATTTTCATATATTAAAAAATATATAGAAATGAATGTTAAATCATTTTAATAATATATATATGTATTAAAATAGTGAAATATATAAGTCATAGAATTAAATAATAAAATAACTTATAAATTTATACATAATAATATTGTACAAAATCATATTTGAAATATATATATATATATATATATATATATATATATATATATATATATATATATATATATATATATATATATATATATATTTTATTGAAAGCAAAGTTGAGCTCTAGAGGGCAATACAGGTGCAGGGCCGCAACAAACAAAAGGAGGCCCTGGATAACAAAAATAAAAAGCAACATTAGAACATACTAAGAAGGATTAACGGATTAGTGAGGAGTCGAAGATCCGAGTGGTCATCAAGTCGCAAACTTGAAAACCAAAAATCAGAAACTTCGAAAAAGCAGTGGGCCGCAGCACGAGAGGGAGGCCGATCACGCAACAAGCATTGGGCAGGTGTGAGCGCTTGGCCCAAGGGGGGTTGAGGGCACAGTCCCGTCCATAACTTTTTTTTTTTTTTGAAAACGCTTGTCAAAGATTTGAAAAAAGTAGGACGAAAACCGAGGGGGGGGAGGAACCCCGCCCGAAGTGCCAGAGGGGCACACTGCCCAAGGTGGGCACGCTGTCCAAAGGACGCGCGGCCCGAGGCCGCCTCGGGCCCCACCCCGCGCGTGGGGGCGCGTCAGCGGAGAAGGCTAGCGGGTGGGGGAGGAGGTCTCCGGCGGGGGATAGGCCGAGGGACGGGGGAAGGAGGAGCTCCGGCGAAGGGTGGGGGGGGGACCGCCGGAGGTGGGGGGGCCCGTAGGGGCGACGCCGCAGAGAAGGGGGCGGAGCGAGCATCCCGACGAAGGCTGGTCCGGGGAGGACGCTGGGTGAGAGGGAACCGCCGGGGAGGGAGAGGAACAGGGGGAGGGGGCGGGGAGCGCGGCGGACGGCTGCGGAGAACAGCGACATGAACGCCGAACGCCTAGAGGGGGAGGGGGAGAGCCGGCAAGCGGCATAGTGAGCTCCGGAGCTCATAGTGAGGGGCAGCCGACGACGGCGTTGCCACCGTCGGAGAAGGACCGCCGATCGACGCTGGCGAGAAGGCCAAAGCGGGGGCGGAGCTCGCCGAAGGCCATGACGCGGAGGCAGGGGAGGGAGGCGGGAACGGAGGTCGCAGCGCGGCCACCGTGGCCCACGAGGGAGAGACCACCGGCGCCGGAGCACGCCGGCGGTGCAGAGGCGGCGGCGGAGTCCAGGCAGGGGCTGCTGGAAGCAGGGAGCGAGCGGTCGATGGCCACGGGAGGGAGAGGAAGGCGGCTGGCGACGGCACGACTGGGGGTTTGGGCCACGAGAGAGGAGCGCGAGGGGAGCAGACGCCGAAGAGGGGTGGACGTCGACGACCCAGCGAGGGCGACCAGGGGAGGAAGCGCCGGAGGTGCCCCAACTCCTGGACCACCGGAGGGGCGAGCTCAACACGCGCGTGGGGCCACTGGAATGCAGGAGCAACCGTGGAGGGAGGTGGCGGAGGAGGACCGCCGGAGGGGACGTCCCGGCGTTCTCCGGGGGATATATATATATATATATATATATATATATATATATATATATATATAGAATCTATATATATTTAATATAGATTTAATATATATTATATAAATATATATATATATATATATATATATATATATAATATATATATAATCATATTGAAATATATATTATATATATATAATTATATAGAAATAATATTATATTATATATATATATAATCCTATTTGAAATATATAAGATATATCTCTTATATATATATATATATATTATATATATATATATTTATATATATATATTATATATATATGATATATATAGAATAATCATATTTGAAATATTAATAATATATATAGATATTAGATATATATATATATATATATATATATATATATTATATATATATATATTTGAATATATATATATATAATCATATTTGAAATATATTAATATATCATATTGAATTATATATATATATATATATATATATATATATATATATATATATATATATATATAAAAACACCGTTACCTTTATTGATAAAGAGGGTAATGAGTACATCCGACCTCATGTAACAAGTACAAAGAAAGAAAATGGAATAAAAGCACTACTCTAAAGCCCAATAGGAATAGACGGAAGATGACGACAACTCGAAAGCGACTTCCGAAATTGTCGCTTCACCTCCCGGACCAAGAAGTCCGATCCAGCACCCCTCCTTCATATCGATGCTTGTTCCGTTCTTCCAAAGCACCCAAATGATCGCACCAGCCAATGATCTCCGATGATGACTGCCCTGACCCCCCACCACCTTTAAAGAAAGACCAGAAAGTCACTATGCATCCGTGTCTTGAAGAAACCCCGAAAAGCAGACCAAACCGTCATAGCAAGATCCCCGTGGAAAAATATATGTTGAAGGTTCTCCCCATGCCCAACCTGACAGCAATGACACCTGGAAGCCAGATGGAAGCCAATCTTCTAAAGAATGTCATCAGTAGGAAGCCGGTTGTGACAGACCCGCCACATCAGAATGCTCCACTTCGCCAGAATACACTTGCCCCAAATATTAGAGAAGAGTGATGATGTAGGGTGAGAAGTCCGACAACATCTCTAAGCCGCAGCCATCGTGAAAGAACTTTTTCGCTCACCCCAAACCAGAGAATCAGGAGCCGAAGTACATGCCAGATTTGCCTCACTAAGCCGCCCCTGCCTCTACTCCAAACTGATCCAAAAACAAAGACAGATCCCAACCAGTGGCTGTCCAAAAAGATCGAATAGCCGGACCACCATTATCAGAATTCTTTGCCTTCGAATCTCTGATCTTTCTTCCCCTATCCGAAAGAACCCGAACAATCACCGTACGTTGGGGAAGAACCACCCTTCTCCCGGCCAATCTAGCCGACCTCCGAAGCTCCCCAGTGCCCAATCGCTGTGAAGCCGTCGAATCAGCACCCCCCCCCAACCCGGTCCCCCATGCTGGCCACAAAATGTCCCGTCCGGCCGACATCAGCAGACTCCCTCGCCTGTGTTCGGCTCCGCCCCCGAGTCGTCTCCCCGTTCCGCGCCTGGTCCCAGAAGTCACTCCTTCAGCCGGTGGAATAGCAACACTATCCAACCGAGGACCCCCCAGAATCCAGTCCTGACACCTCGTTGAACCCTCACCACGCCCAAGTCTAAACGAGATAAACGGTTCCGCCAATTTCCTCCCCCGCAAAATCTGTCGCCAAATATGGGCACTTGGAAGTCATAAACGCATCACATGGATGACGCTTACGAAAATATTTCGATTTAAGAAGCTCCACCCAAAGGCCCTTCCCATGCCTCAACTTCCACCAAAGCTTCATAGAAAAGGCATCCATAATATCATTCAGGCACTTGATCCAGAGACCTCCTTCGGACTTAGTCCGAGTAACGAACCGCCACGCCAGCCAACTCCTCTTAGCCACCCCATCCTTGCTACCCCAGATGAAAGCCACAAACATCCTCTCAATCGTCCTGAGAACGGCCCGGGAGGACAACATGCAGCCAATGTATACATAGGGATAGATGAAAGTACATTCTTAATAAGGACCAACTTACCCCAGGAGATATATCTTGTTCTGCCAACCCGTCAGCTTCGAATGGATTTTATCCAGCAAGTAGCTAAACATCCCCGTATTCCTTCTCCCGCAAGTTAGCGGGCAACCCAAATAAGAGAACGGCAAGGTACCGGTACTAAATTCGAAGAGAGTAGAAATAGTCCGAGTATGATCCTCACCCAATGGTGTCGCAGTATAAAAGGCAGATTTGGAATAATTGATCTTCTGTCCAGAAACAGCCTCATACCTACGCAGTACTTGCTGGAGAGCACGTAATCTAGCAATATCCCCCGAAGTGAAAATAAGAACATCATCCGCATAAGCCAAGTGCGAGATACGCGATCCCCCAATCGGAGTGTGAAATGAAGATCTCCTATTATATTCTTGAAGAAGCTTGAGGTTCCGAGAGAGTACCTCCGTAGCAATAATGAAGAGAGCCGGGAAAAGAGGGTCCCCCGCCGGATCTCTAGACGTCGAGAAAAAAGCAGTAGGAGCACCATTGAGTAGAACCGCATATCGGGTATCCGCCAGGAGACGATAAATAAGATCACATAAGACCTCATTAAAACCAAATCTCCGAAGAACCCTCAGGAGGAAATGCCAGTTGACTCTGTCATAGGCCTTCTGCATGTCCAGCTTAATAGCAACATTTCCACCATGATTGGGTTTCCTCATAGAAGCCACCACATCCTGAGCAATAATAATGTTGTCCACAATCTCTCTCCCCTGAACAAAAGCACTTTGCTCCGGAGAAATAATATTGAGAAGATATTTCCGCAACCTGCAAGCAATAATAATTTTTGTTACAGAAATTGCAAAGGCTAATAGGACAGAAATCAGAAAGGTTCCTCGGGTGCTCGACTTTGGGGATAAGAAATAAGAAGGTATCCGAAACGGAAACCGGAAGGCGTGCACCCAAGAAAAACGAACCAACGGCTTCCTCCACGTCAGCAGCAATAATATCCCAACAAACTGAGAAGAATCTCCCAGAAAAGCCATCCGGTCGGCGCCACTAGCTGGTCCATCCCTCGAATAATCTCCAACAGCCCCGCTCTGGCAGGACAGCGAACAAGATCAGAATTATCCTCCATAGAAATAATGCTAGAGATGACATCGAGGAAGGCGTCCTCATCAGAAATAGGCTCAGCTCTAAACAGCTTCGAGAAGAATAAAGACGCCTCCACATCTGCCGTGTCCCCTTCCCTTTCTCGCGCCTTGATCGTCTCCTCCGATGACCCCTGCTAATCCCACGGCCACCCACCGGGCCGTCCTTCTCACGCACAACGCGTGGAGCAAGGCCGTCGGGGATGGGCGGTCTATCAGCTACTCCCACGGAAGAAGGCTCCACCTGGGGTCGCCCACAAGCACTCTCAACGTGACCATGATGGCCACAAGAGACACAGTAGAGAGGCCTTCGCTCATAGACAACTGGCTGCGAGCGAACACCATCAGGCAGTTGGAAGAACACCTCCTGTTGAAGTGGTTTGCTGACGTCCACTTCAACCAAAACCCTGGCCACCCCGGCCTAGAAAAGGACGCCGTAGCCCGATCAGTACTGAGTGGAGTGCCGAGACCAGATGCGATGGAAAGAACCGCATTGGTATCAAACATACAATATGGAAGCCTAGGGAAGGCCACCCAGATGGAAACCCGAGGGTCCTCTCTCAGCGGTGAAAAGTCCACCGACGCGGAATATCACCATCAGAACTCCGCCAACGAACCAACAGTCCTTAGACCGCAGCCGGAGAAAGTCACTCTCGACGTGAGGCCGTATAAGGACGTGTCGATCATCGATCGCCTTCACATCAATCAACCCCCTAAAACCCCGCGAATCAAAGGCCTTTCTAATGGCCTCAACCGGGAGTCTCCACCGAGCAACTTGCCAATAAGGTCTAGCCCACACGGCGCCGTGAGGGCCTCGATATCCGACTGAGAAAAAATAACCACCTTCCGGCCATCGGAAACAATGGCTGGTCGGAAATCAACCCTCGGCAAACCACTCGTCGACGTCGTCGCGGATCCGCCCACTACCGAGCGAAGGTCCGCGCCGTACCGCCCACCTTCGACGTGGCCGCCGCCGTTGTCGTAGGTTCCATCCTCAGTGCCACCTTGTCACGAGCCGTCGGAACAATCCCATGGGAGGCGGAGCCACCCACCGTGGCACAAACCTCAATGCACGAGGGATCGGAACCCCCCACTGACAGCCGTTCCTGGTCGCTCCCTGGGTGACGATACCCGTCGCGGAACCGACCGGTGGGGCGGAGCCCCCCGCCGAAGCCACTGTACCTCCAACATCCCGCGCCGCTGGCGGGTCGCCCCCAGGGACAGCGACGACCGCCGTGCGTCGGCCAAGATGGCCGTAACCCGTTGCAGAACCGTCCAGTGGGGTGAGGCCCCCCGCCGAAACTGTAGCTCTCCGCACCGGTGGTTCACCCCCAGGGACGATGCCCGACAGGTACGGCTAGGGTGGCCGGAGGCCCCCGCCGGAGATCCATCTGGGGGGCGGAACCCCCCGGCAAAGCCATGGCAGAGAGGAACACCAAGATCGCCTAGAGAGGACCGCTAATCCCGGAACCCTAACGCGCCCTATCTTTATATATATATATATATATAATATATATATATATATATAATCTATATATATATATATATATATGTGTATATTAAAATATGATATTTATATATAAACATATACATTTTTTATTTATTTTTATTTTTTTTATATATAAACATATATATATATATATATATATATATATATATAT